>LTAE01003057.1:0-35000 GCA_001647135.1 Pontederia paniculata | reverse complement strand
TCCTGATGCAATTGGAACATGAACATTATTTAGTTTCATGAAGTGTAATTTGTGTATTGGATTTGAAAACTCGACTAATACTTAATCATCTTCTTCAAAAAAAAAAAAATATTCAGCTTCTGTTGAACCAATACCTATTGGCCCTGTTTGGATATAGGAACTAGGGCCAGAACCAGCCCTAGTTCCCATAGGTTCTGTCAAACAGGCTTTCAAAAAAAAAATAATGATGACGGGAACCATGGTTCCGGTCAACGCTCATGGTTCCCGTCAGTTCGAGAACCAGAACTCAGCTAGTTCTCCTTGAAGGCTAGAACCAAGCCTTTTTTTTATTTAGGTGGACCTACTTTTAGGCCTATATCAATTTTAGTATTAATATATAATTCTATTATTTATTATGTATTAGTAAATAATAATATTATATATTACACTAATTATGTTTTATTATATTACTTAATTTTTTAAATAATAATAAATTATTATAATTATAAAAATTGCACTTTAATATTAATATATGCTTAACCGTCATTCATAATTTTTAATAAGTTAATTCTATAATTAACTCACTTAATTAAGTTATTTTTTACATTTAATTAAGTGATTAATTAATGCTTACATTCCCTTTTATTTATATTTATTGTTTTACGTTGCTATTTTTTTAACTTTACTTTTATATCATTTTATTTTTTTTATTTTTTTGGTGTTAATTTTGACTAACTCAATTAATATAACATTAGTATTTTATATTTAATGAAACTTTTAAGAGAAATTAATTTTTGTTGTTTTCAAGTCTAGCGTATGAGGTAAGAAAAATGTAATCTAATTAAAAAAATATTACTAATTCATTTTTTATAAATAAGATTAATTTAGTATTATTTTACAAATTTGTTTGAAATATCTTGTTGTTCTATATTAATAGTTTTTAAATAATAATAATAATAATAATATATTATTTTAATTGTTTTAGAAAATAAAATTATTTTTTTCTCATTTAATCAAATAAAATATTTTTTTAGTTCTAGAATTTCATCCAAACACCCATCGAACTAAAACATCTAATCAACTTTTTAGTTCTTCATCATTACACTTTTTCATTCAAACACCAAATTAGAATTTATCTGTCTAATCGATTAGTTCTTGGGGACTAACAAGAACATAAGTTTTTGCATCCAAACTGCACCATTATTTCTTGAGGTGTTTGATGTTTGTTTTCACCTTTGCAATAAAACTTGCTCATCTTCATTGGGTGATGTGATTGTTCACTTTTCACCAAAGGTGGGCATGCATCATCTGTCCGGAAAGTTATGTACTGTCATCTGTTTTTTTTTTCTGAAAGGGGAAAAGATGACGACCTGGTTTGGGTAGCCATCCAATTGGTATCATCAAAATGAAAATTATAAGATGTACAAGTGAAACAACAAAAAAGCCCCTAGGACTGATTATTCTGTTGCGCTTTCAGAATTTTCAGGCTACCACACTATTCTTGATGCGTATGACTGGATGGAAAAGCATGGAGATCCAAATTTTCATCGTCATGTAGCTAGTAAGTGTTTGATTTAAGATATATGATTTGGAAGTATTTTCCTATGTGTCTCCATATATATGTCCTTAATGATGGGGATTTGCAGATCAAATGAATGAAATCATGGCCAAGAGTAAAGTGGATGACAGTAGCAACTATTATTTAAAATATTACACATTCTTTTATATCTATATGGATGAGAATTCCAACTATAACTTCAAATAATTCTATAATCTATTTGACCAATATCATTCTTTTTTTTTAAAGATTTATGTAGGTTGTCCACATAATGTCTGAATATCTGCCACAGTTATTATGAATCAACTTAGATGTAGTGTGAACGTTTCATACTTTGGTTAGAGTATGTCTTATGGAACTTATTCCTTACCTCAATGCAAAGAGACAACTAACATGTTGATTGATTATGTAGTGTGAACATTTCATACTTGGTTAGAGTATGTCTTATGGAACTTGTTCCTTACCTCAATGTAAAGAGACAACTAACATGTTATTTTTTTTTTTTTGAGAAGAAAAAAAGATGACAACTGGTGTTGCGGTTCCATGTATATATAAATCTATGAAAAGGTCATGTACAAGTAAGCATTCTCAAAAGAGAACGTCAAAAAAGGTGAGAGAACAGAGGGTGAAGAGCCTCCTACCCAAAACCCCACTCCCGAACTTGTTCCTTACCTCAACCTGACATCTCTCCCCACAAAAAATGATCCAGTTGCGCTGGAGCTAGATGGCCCAGGAACCGGCCATAAACGTCGTCAACAATGGTCTTCAAGCCCTCCTCCTAGTGACGGAAGTACGTAGTGGCCGCTAGAAGTCCTCTGCATCTGAAGGGAAGGTGAGTAATCGACCTGTTCGGTGCTAGATTTCCCGAACCGTCAAGCAACCAAAAAATAGGTGGGTGATGTCCTCCACTGCATCCTCACACAAAACACATGTTGTCTCCTCCTGGGGCGCCCATCTCGCTCTGTACGCACGAGTGAGTAGTATGCCACGCCGCATAAGCCAAGCAAAGATCTTGACTTTAAACGGTATCCGTAACTGCCAAATAGAATTGCAGTCCAACTGGAGCTCGGCTGAAGAGGTGGCAGCTGGAAGGAGGTGTAAATACAACCTGCGAGCCGAGTACGGTATTGGGTCCCAAACCCACCCATCCTGTCGTGCGGGGTCCGGCCGAAATGGGGCGATTCTCTGGAAGAGTAGTAGAAGCTCTGCTATGCGCTGGTCTGACAAGGTAGATCTGAACAATGGGGTCCATGAGCCATTCTTGTCTAAGAAACCTTGTTTTTCAATGACCTCAGTGATATCCTATATCAACAAGAGAAACATGTTGATCACGTTAGTAGGAATACGATATTCTACTCATATAAAGTACCAAATCTCTATATGCACGTAGATATTTAGAGAGATCTAGGAGCTTGGTGAAATATCTAGTTGACTCATCATCTTTCACAGGCTTCTAATCCACTACAGTTCTAGTGTTTAGACTATTAACATTCATCCAGTTGTCCTCGTTTTTCTCAAGAAAAAACATAGTTTTGTCTATATGCATGTATATATTATCCAAAAATGTTTTTTATACAAAGTGGATGACTACAAAACTATGTAGCCATCCTTTATCCCCTCAAAGAAAAAAAGCAAAGGATGCTCCACAAGAATTTAGAAGCTTTCCAGAATGGCATTTATAAAAGGCTTTAAGTTGACTTTTCAAGTATCTTAGGTGGTTGGAGTTATTTACTATCACGAAGATGGTAGCAATCATGCTTCCATTTTTTTTGTATTCTTGCTTGTTAACTAATAGACCCAACTATTGAATTTCTCTATTATTCTAACATTATTTAGACATTCACAAAAGGAATACAAGAGTTTACTTTTAGGACTGTTTTGGTCTTTCTCACTTTTCTATTGCATCTCATCTTATTTTTCTCGTGGTTTCAATTTAACCTTTTCTTTAAATGTATCTCCTGTCCTCCACTTGTGGTAGACTTGGGAGAAAAGAATAATTGTTGATGTATGCGGTAACTCATACTAATGGTATTTCCTAGTCAATATCTTATCATTGTGAATGGAAAATATGTTAATGTATGAATTCTTGCTAGATGTTCAAATCAATGTTCTTATAGTTCTTTACCTAGAAGTTGGTCCCAAAATGTTTCTTAAGTTCATATGCAATTTTTTCACTCTCCAATAGCATGTTTGTGAAACTACCTATATCAGTTACCACCTAAGATCTTGCTAGAAGTATATTTTTCAATGACCTTGTTTTCTTATGCTTCAGTCGCTGAGATCTGGGGTCTCTTAGGTCTTCACCTTGCAGATGATCCAGTCTTGCCTTTTGATTATCTGTCTTATGTTGCACAGTTGCAGGTAAAATATTTCCCTTGTTCATTATGTTCAAACCAAGACTTTGATATGCACAAGTTATCTTTATTCATTTGTAGGATGCATTATTTTTTTAAAAAAATGAATTTGGTACTCCCAAAAGAAAAAAAATCGAACCGAGTTATTAGAATATGCATAGATCATGTTGGACATAGTTGTTGACCATTGAAGCCCACCCTTATTTTAATGTTATGTTACTTCTGAAGATCCCAGTTTTATGTGGTTTGCGAAATGCTTGGTTGATGGAAATGTATCAATCATTTGTTCAAGTCCATAATTCTTGCCCTATAAAAACATTTGAAGGGAGAGAAGCATTAAGAAAGTGTTTTTTTTTCGTTTCTTCTCCCTTCCATTTTTTCTCCATTAGATATACTTCTTGACTTTTGTTTGATCTGTAGTTAACTTAAATTCAGTCTTCTTTTGTTGAAGAGTAAATTCGGTCTTCTCGATGATTAATCTTTTGCATTTCCTATGTTCTAAGTTTGCATATGTGACATGGATTCGATATTTGTTTTAGGAACATATTTCATCACTGAATGGTTTTATGGAAAATGTGCAATCGTTGCAGCCTATCAATACATCAATTCATGATTTCACCAGTGCAATCAGAGAAGTTTTCAAGGAGGGAAAGGTTACACTTAAATGATCTGTCAAACTTTTAACTTTCTACTCTAATTTTATACCTCTATATCTGATGGGATGGTTGAGCAAATTAAAGATCAGAAATCAGGAAAAGGTATTTTATTTTATGTTTGAGGACACATTAATCAGCTAAGATGGTCAAGTTCTCATTTTCTTCTTCTTTTGCTGTCTTCCTATCTTGTAATTTTCTAGCAAGCCTGTCATAAAGTCATCATTTTCACCATTTGACGTCTATATGTACCTACGGTTTTGACTCAGCTTACCTGGATGATCTCTGGATGTTAAGTGACCTTCTATATTTCAGTAGACCAATTGAATTATGCTTTTGAATAACTACCATAGAGTATCTAACAACAAATAGAGGTGGAGTAATTTATGGTGCCAGTGTGTTGGTGATACTCCTTTTTGTTAGTAGTCTTTCATTGTGCTTCATTTACTGGGACATCTGTTCATTTGAGTCATTAGGTATACTCTGTACTGTTTTTTTTAGGAGAAAAAAAAGGAGTATACAAATGTACATCACTTATTTTATGTGATACATGTGTTAATTTACCTCAGTTGCAACAACTAACAGGAATTGATGGAACTGGACACCGGGGAGACCATTGCAGCTTTAAGCAGAAGGTCCCTGAATGATCGCTTAATGCTTGGGGAAAGAGGCTTTCTGGATGCTAAAGGCCTCAGAGGAAGAAAGTGGTTTAAGCATCTTGTAAGTGTGCTCATGTTTGTCCCTTCCAAACTAGAAATTAGGATGACAGAAACGATATGTGAAGTAGAAATTTGCCGCACTAACTATATGAAGAAAAAAATATTTTGATGTAGATTCAAGGATATCACTCAAATATGATCTATGCATAAAGCATAACAATTTACATAATCAGTTGTCATAATGATATACTTGACTATTTTCTGTTTTCTTCTGCTTGTTTTTACGTGCGCAAAAATTTGTACCAAAAGAAATGTAGACTTGATATTCATACTTCACGAATACAGTCTGGGTCCCAATCCTTCACGTGTTTCTTTTGTATTAAAATAATCCACCGAAAAATGGAACATTTTGTTTATCTTTTGAAAGGTTGCCTTAGTAAAAACCCGTAGGAAGATATTAAACTTGCACTAATTGATTAAAGTGATTATATTCTTACGCCTGCAGTAAGCCATGTATCAGCATAAGATTGGTTTTGTGCTTCATTTTGTTTGAAAAACATCACCTCTTATTTGTACAACATCATTGTAGATAAGAAACCTCCTGTTACATTTTTCGCACACTTTGACACTAGTAATCTAAATAGACATCCATCTTGCCTACTTCATCCTAGAATTTCCTATTTACTGGGCATTCAAAACAAGATCCTTCCACTTTAAACACTAATGTCTGTTAACTCCTTGTTGCACAGCTGTATTCGCCTCCCGAGGACTCTGAAAGCAAACTTGCTTTCTTTCCAGGTATAGTAGATGCAATCTCTGAAAGTGGAAACCTCGATCGGTTAGCGCGACAAGCGAGGATCCAACATGAAGTTTGGGAAGTTGCTAGAGCTATTCAAAGGGCTGCAGCAATTATTAGGGGAGAGCTAACTTGAGATAACAGCAGCAATGACCATCTTTTCTTGTTTTTGTTGATTTATAAAATCTGACATAATCACCTTCGGCTTCTTAGTTCATAATAGACTCTGTGACGGGCTGGACTTAGAGCGTGAAGCGTAGTTATGTTCTGGTGTACATGAAGATGTGTTGTAATACAAATGCTTGCTTCCTGCACCCAAATTGCAATGTTCCTTTTTTTTTTGTTTACATGGAATTAGTATTTTGGTATGTTATCATTAATCTTGTTACTTAGAGTTAGAGTGCTGGTATTTTGTTACTAATCTAATTGTTGAGTAAGTTGATACATCATTATCATCAATAATTTGACTTCGGCGGTTGTGTAAAAATTCATCGTGGAGTTCTATTTACTGTTGGTTGAAACTTTGATATTTATTATAAAAATAGAAGGGAAAATATTATAAAATAAAAAAATTTAGCAAACATAAATTTGGAAATAAGAATATAGTGGAAGGAGAAAAAGTGAAAATTAAAAAAAGGAAAGACATGATAATAAATGAAAGCTAAACAAAATAATATGGAAAGTTAACATTAAATTAAAATAATTTATATGGCTTATTTGTATAATAATAACACCAATCATCATGATTTTTAGGTAAATATTAAAGCTTATAAAAGTAAAATAATGGGTGAAAACAAAAGTGGAAATAGGAAAAAAAGAAGAGGAGAGTAAATAAGGAAAATAAATAAAAAAAAGAAAGAGATGGATTGCAAATAAAATAAAAAGAAAATTAATAATAATTTGAGTTAAAATAATTAATATAGCATCATTAGTATTATGTAAACATTATATATCGATCATCATGATTTTCGATAAGCATTACTTTTAAAATATAATAGATACTTTAACAGAAAAGGTTCAACTCAAATCAAGGTGAAACAGATATGGTAAGAAATGGAAGGAAAAAAAGGAGAACTAAAAACATTAGAAAAAATAAATATTGGAGATTAATATGAAAATTAAAAAGGAAGAATGTAAAAGAAATAAAGTAAAGTAGAATATGAAGAAAATTAAGAGTGGTTAGAAGTAAAATAAATTACTATGACATTATTAATATTATATAGTAACAATCTATCGATCATCATTATTTTGAATAAGCATTAATATTTTACACATACAATAAATAATATTTTATATATTATCTAATTATTACTAGGTGTTATTATATTTCTATATATTATATAATATTAGTTATCCTAATATATATTATCAATTATTATGAATAATATTATTTAAATAAAATCTTGTTCAACCAATCAACTCTATCCAACCGTGACCTTCAATCCGATCTTTGGTTCACTTTATGATAACATTGCAAAAAACATCTTTTCACCCTTTCAATTTAAATATTTTTTTATACAAAAATGAACAATATTAAACACACAAACATATATAATCCTTATGGGGAAATTTTAGGGAAAATTGCAAAAGTATGATTTTTTATATATCATCATGAGTTTTTTTTTAAAAAAAAGATTACTTCTATCTTTTTAAGTAAAACGAAAACAAAAAAAAAATGAAGAAACGAAGGAGATATTTTACACAAAAATTAAGTTATGTTTGGAAAACGGAGTAACGAAGGAGAAAAAAAAATGGTTTATATCGCGCCAGGTAGGGGTCGAACCTACGACTTTCTGCTTAGGAAACAGACGCTCTATCCACTTTTCGTGAACAAAAGCCATTTAAATGTAATATTACATTTGTCCCAACCAGACTTCTTATCTAGCTAATGCAACGTTGTGTAAGAAGTGTAAATTCAAAGTTTCAAACATCCATTGCCAGTACATACAGAGGAAGATAAAGCACATAATATTTTGAACAATGACCACAAAATACAAATGCAGAGATTAAAACAACACTTCGCACTGCTTATGGCAGACATGATATTAACAACAAGCACAAATTTCATCTGGAAATATCCTGGTTCACAGATAATCAATCAGCATGCACTTTGTACACCACGGAACCATCAATCGTCTCCACAACTAGCTGATTCATTCGGAGAAGCAACAGTAAATAGGATCGTCCCTTGGACCCTGCAAAAGATCATCCCAAACACATTACTGGGTTTCTCCATTAATATCATGGATGGCTTGCGAACATGGAGGATTCTAATCGAAGTCAAGGAGGACCTAAGGGAACTCATCTAGGTGCATGTGGCAGGTTATATAATAAGAACTCACATTATATGTAAGTAAACCACACAACAACAATTAGTAATTCAGGAGTATCAGATCATAATGAAGCTTCTATTAGAAAACCTACCCATTCCCATTGCTTCAAGGCTATCTTGGTCAAATGCATAGTTCTGCCCTGCTCTGTTCATTTCGGAAAGATAAGAGTTCATTGTGGAAACAGCTTTTTGCAACTCCTAGAAGAAAATAAAATGTGAAAGTCATGTACAGAGTAAACTTTAAGTTATCTTCGAAAGATAAATATGAAATAATGTGAGATACAATGACAGTAAACTCTGTACATGAAGAGCGCATGCTTTGTTTGTTTGACGTATTTTAAGATTAAGAAAGACAATGAGGATCTCTGCTTCCCTCCAAAGTTTAAACTCTTACTTGCATCGAAGTATATTTTTCTGAATAGTGTATCAAAGTGTATTTGTTCATAAAAAGAACTGCTCAAAGAGATTATAGAGTATATATCATCTAAACTTGATTCAACAAAAAACCAGGAGGACTTAGCTTTATATTCAATTAGTCTAAGGGGAACATTACTAGATGTAAAGTAAAAGGTGTGAAAATTCTAAGGATAAAGAAGACAATTATAGGCTAATAATGAATCCCTAAGCGACAATAAAAACTATTTCACTTAACACCAAAATTTTGAGTAAAACTACAACACGGAATGAGTTATATTCTTTTTTTTTGAGATGGAATGAGTTATATTCTGCATGGCACTGCAAAAATATATTGCGCCTGAATGCATGGACGAGATGTGATTACCTCCCATGATGCCTTTAAGTTTTAGATTCAATGACGGTAAGGGGAATGTTTACCAGGTGTAAAGTAAAACGTGTGAAACTTCTAAGAAAAAACAAGACAATTATGAACTCTCAGTATAGTGATAATAACACCTATTTCACTTAGTCCACTAAAGTTTTCAATAAGACCATTCGCAACACGGAATGAGTTTTAGTCAACATGGAACTTCAAAAACATATAGCACATCAATGCGTGGAAGATATGTGATTACCTCCCACGACGCTAAGTTTTTCAGATAGGATGGAAGTCTATCGTAATCATCATGGACTGTCTTTATCAAAACTTTTGTCGAACTTACAGCACTTGATATATCATTCTTTAACTCTATAAGAAAAGAACACATCTCAGAATCAGAGAAAAACGTAAAAATGCAACATTAAAATTGGAAATTCAAAACGTAGAAACTAAGAATAAACGTGGTAACCTGAAGGTTTGGAGACATGTCCTATGGATAATGATGTAGCCCCTCTACATAATTGGTCATCACCAAGACTGAAGGATATAATCAGTGGTAAGTAAATCAATCAGCAAAAGCAGTAAAAAGAAGGTGATAATGTATATATAGGAAAGGAGAAGTCTTCCAATATCACCTCGACTCCTGATTTGAAGAATTTTCTGGAGTAGCAAGATAATCACCTGATGACAAAGACATGATATAAGCTATTGACATTGCACAATTGGCGAATAGACTGCAGACTTGCATTTTGTCAGAGTATAACTGACAGCATAAGGCCATATGACAAGAATAGATAATACTAAATCAATATTTTGCGCTGAGTAATCTTATCCACAGAAACAAATATGTAAGCCGAGAAATTCTTACAAACCTTGTGAGGCTAAGGTTGCCAAGCAAGCATCTGAAAGACCAAGGTTCTTCAATGAGACAGAGTCTTCAAATCTTAATAAATTTTAAGAACGACAAAGGACCAAAGTATGAGTTCCTAGAACCAGAGTATAACCTAAGGAAAAAAAAAGAAGACAACACTTCGTATGCATAACTAATTTCATACAAAAAAATCTTTCTTGTCTTCTCATCGAGCATAGTTTGATAACTATTTCAGATAAAAATCTGCAGAAAGTTACCAACTTGCTTGTGTTCCAGTTTTGCACCTTTTCTTCTTTAACAATAATTTATGGGTTATTTCCTCTAACACCCCTGTACTATAATCTTTTTCCGCGAATAACCCCAAACTATAATTTCACCAATTTTAGTCCTTAAACTATTTTTGCTTTGACATTTTAGTCCTCTGTCAATTTTTTTGTTAAAGTTCATTTTTTAAATATGTCAAATGACACTTGTACCCTTACGTAAAAGTTTAAAATATTTTTTATCTTTTATTATTTATTAATTTAAAACACTTATACCCTTTTACTAATCCTTTTTTAGCTTAACAAAATAAGTAATAAAAGATAAAAATTGTTTTAAACTTTAACATAAGGGTACAAATGTCATTTAACAAAGATAAAAATTTAACTTTAATAGAAAAAATAACAAAATCAAATGTTAGGACTAAAATGTCAAAGTAGAAATAGTTTAGGGACTAAAATTGGTAAAATTATAGTTTGGGGTTATTCGTGAAAAAAAGTTATAGTACGGGGGTGTTAGCGGAAATAACCCATAATTTATATACAGGTTCTAAGCTATTTATTAACTCTGTGACATAAGTGATATTTCAAAGAGGAATATATCAAGTGAAATAATATTCTTAATCGTCACAGTAGGCATCAATTTTTCATCTTCTTAATGAAACTACCTTTTCATATTATCTGAAATGTAGAAAAGAAACTACAATCTATTCCACCAAATCAGATTTTTATTATGGAATTTAGCCATATTAACTATGCATTGCATGTCTAAACATTAGAAGGAAACTGCAATAAACCCCTAAATTTTGAGGGTTTTCTAGATGCCGAAAACAGTAAACATAGAAAAGATGAAGGCAAAGGATACAAAGAATCATCTTCCAGTATCTTCCTGCTTGATTGTAAAACAGAAACCGAGCCACAGTCAAGCATGGAATTCCCGATTCCGTTAATTGGACTGGCAAACTTAGAATCCTCCTCGATATCGTCCTCCAATTCGATTTCTGAAGAAAAGACAAGTCTTTGGCACTCGAAATAAGGATATCTAAGGGGCATTCCGAAAATGGGGGGAAAATTACCAGGCACATAGCCAAAGGACCTCATGCGATCTTCGAGGGCGGCGATGTACTTCTGGTTGTTGTCCAAGGCGACGCTGCAGTGGCCGAGGAGCTCCTCGAAGGAGACGGTGCCGAAGGCCATGGACTCGAGGAGGTCGAGGTCGGCGGCCGTCGACTCCACGCGGCGGCCCACGCATTGCAGGAAGGCGGATGCCGCCGAATCTGAGGAAAGCACACGAAGACATGAGAATCGAGAGAGAGAGAGAGAGAGAGAGAGAGAGAGAGAGAGAGAGAGAGAGTCTCTCTCTCTCTCTCTCTCTCTCTCTCTCTCTCTCTCTCTCTCTCTCTCTCTGTTCTGCTCTGTTTCTTTGTATCCAATTGGAGGGAAGTTTGATTTTGGAGAGTTCTGAGGGAGGACGATATTATAAACCCAGAATGGATGGATCCATTTCTTACGGCCCGGCCCAGCCCAGCCCATTTTAAACCAAACCATACGATCCACTACATTTTTGGAAAAGAAAAAGAAGATAAAAACACAACTATATTCATTTTATTATAATTAATTTGATTATCATATTATTTTTTTAAAAAAATTCACTTAACTTATTAACCTCATCGAAATAGTTTTATTTACTATTTTGAATCTTCACAATAATCTAGATATTAATTGGATGAAAAAAAATGTTTTTATTGAGTATAACGCGATATGCCTTTATGTCCCACTTACGCCATAATAATAGAAGGGGAAGATAAAAAAAATTATTAAATGGTTGTATTAGTCCATAATTTATTCACATTGTGTGACCTTGTCTGATATTCAATATTTGATTAGAAATTTATTTTTAAAGAAAATATATTATTTTAAAAAAATAAATTTGAATTTTATTCTACTAAAAGGAATGGTTCATATATTTAAGATAAAATTGATTTGATTTTACATGTTAATACAAACATGGAACCGGATACAAAGCTCTTGAACCATATTTCCATCCCGAGTGTCTAAGGTAGGGGTATTTATTGGATCGGTAGTTTACATGTTCATACAAACATGAAACCAAATAAAACTTCAAGAGCTCTTGAACCAAACTTCCATCCTAACTATCTGAGGTAGGGGCATTCATCAGGTCGGTAGGAAGGATAGTTCGATGACGCATCACAGTTCGATCGGTGAATCCAACCACCCGAACTGATCTAATATAGATTGGATCGGTTCAAATTTCTAGAGGGGTCAAGTGATTGGGTCGATTCGAATTCTTGATCGGGTTGGATTCGACTCGACCAGAATCTAACTAGTGCCGGATCGAGTACATGTTGAAAAATCCCAACCTAAGTGAGTCCGACCAAATGATCCATTTTTTTAAAAAAAACTAGTTTTAATATATTTAGAAGTTAAATTTAATTTAAAATTCAAAATATATTATAATAAAGAGTTTGAAAAATATTATTTTATGCTTTAAAATGAATATTAAATTCATGCTTTATGTTAAATATTAAAAAAGAAAATAAAAATAATAATGAAGAAATATGAAAAAAATGATCACTTGATCCGATCACCCGACTTGATCCAACCCGATGATGATTGGATTAGATTCAAACTTGAGAAGTGGCACAACCCAATCCAATGACCCTACCAAAATAGATTGGGCCGATTTTAGATTTGGGTCGAGCCCAATCCAATTCGTGAACACCATTAATCTGTCTCTCTATACATGTCCCATGTACCTAGGGATGTTCACGAGTCGGATTTGACCTGACTCGATCCCAAATCTGATTCAACTCGATTGATTTTGTTCGGGTAGGGTTGAGCCGGGTCGATGACAAATTAGTCATCGAATCTGATTCAACTCGATCTTCATTGGGTCGAGTTGGATCGGATGAGGTCATCGATTTACCCGATTATTTTTTTTCAAATATTTTAATTATTATTTTTTTATAATATTTAATATTAATTATATATTTTTTCAAAAAGAAATATATTTTTTCAGAGGTTTGTAATGCTTTTAAAGGATATAAAGTATAATTTTTTAATATATTTTAATTTTAAAGTAATATAAAATTATTATCAATAATAAATTGGTTCAATTTTAATGAAAGATATTTATAAATTTAGATCATCGGATTGAGTCGGGTTTGAAAAATTGAAATTCGTACTCGACCCATAAGTGATCAGATTATGACTAGATCGGTTTAGATCTGAACCAACCAATGATTCAGTTCGATTCAATTGAAATTGAATCGATTCGGATCATCGAGTTTATCGAATTGATCGGACCCGGTGAACACCCATACATGTACCTACAACAATACATACGCAACTCTGATGTAATGGATGCTAATTGACGACGTAAAACAGAAATAAAAAATACATTAACAAGTGGTGTATTCCATATTTGTTATAAGCCAATGTCCTACTTTTAAAAAAATGAAAATAAAAGACTTGTTTATAGGTGAAAAAAATAGTTATGTCTTAAAAAAAATATGTCATGGATATGTAATTATATAGAAATACGCCCATAATGTTGGGCCTTAAGGTTTCGAGCTTTACTGGGTCGAGCCCATTACTCATTAAACCTCTGCGCGCTCCGTCATCCAAGAGGAAAAAAAAATAGTGATAGCAGTTCATTCGAGTGGCCCGTCGCAGCTGAAGGAAGAGACGACGACGATGAGCTCTCCGGTGGCCGGCGCCTGCGCAATCCACCACATTGTCGGTAGAGTCCTCCCCCGCAGCCTCCACTCCGGGTCTCTTTGGGTATCTACGGCAAGACCTGCGAGGTCCTCTCGGTTCCTCTCGTCCTCGTCGTCGCCGGGCGTCGCCGCCGCTTCCCTTCCGCCGCCGGAAGTCCCCCGCCTTGCAGATACCGCCCGCATCGCGCTCTCTCCAGAAGAGGTCCTCTTCCTATTCCTCATCTCTTTCTTATTAGTAAGCATTTGGTTCATCTCAATTCCTCAAGACAAACTTGTTCTTTCTTGCCGTAGGAGGAAGAATTTGCCCCAAAGATTAGAAAAGTCATCGATTGGTACTCTCCTCACTCGTATGCTCTTCATTATTATTGTTATTTTTGGTCATCGCTCAATCGTTGGATACTTCCTGATTCCAATGTCTTAAACAATCATCTCTGACCATCGAGTCACTAAATCCACAATTGACAACTTACATTGCATGATGATATTTTCTTCGTTTCACTAGTTGGATTTCGACTCTTATCGTGTAAAAGTAGATGAACAAAATGTGCATTTATGTAGGTATGAGATATAAACTGATAACATAAAATGAACTGTACAACGATCACTGATATCTGTGTTAACATAAAATGTTCAATTATGTAGGTACGATATATAAATATTGGCTCAAGCTTTTATACTGCATTCAGTGAATCTGTTTCACTCATGAATATTTGCTTTACTTTTATTTGTTTAGTTGCTTGGATTTCTCTCTTCCGTAGGGGTCAACCCTAAATCTCTAAATGCTAGTCAAATAGTACTATTTATTAATATTTATTTTATTTACTGATTATGACTATTAATATGTAAGTATATATATACTTTATACTCCCTTCCCTCGGGATATACGTGGGTCTGTCCCTGCTCTTCGGGAATCTAAATCACCCAACTTACAAATTTTCATGTTAATCTTACGATTCGATAGATTGTTCACCAAAAATATGACGCCTGGAGATGGAAGATTGAACCAGTACGATGATGGATATTTTTTTTCCTTTTATTGCATCACGATGCATTTTTGCACAATATTTCCTAGAATGGTTTAATGTAGAATTAATTGTTTTTTTTTTCTACTACTCTTTTAACTTGATCGGCATATTTGCATTCATTGTATGATAAAATAACTTGTCATCCAAATAAACAGGTTTGGACAACTTCAGGCTGTTGATCTGGAAAACATTGAGCCTTCTCTTCGAGCAGGTATGTAATTTATCATGGACGAGGCCTAAAATTGACAAGTAACAAGAATTCGTCACCAAAGAACGTGAGATCCTCGAGTCTTGGAAGCTGATTATTTAACTGCATGTAATTTTGGTTTTAGTTGAAGCAACCATTTATATAATAGCCAAAGTATCCATGTCGTAAAACTTGATCAGGAATAATTCTCATCTACATATAAAATGGGGACTTAGATTGGAACTCTTTTGGACGATATACAAGCACCAAGAAAACTAAACACTATTGTTTCCTGTTGACTTAAATTTTCCACATTGCTAATTTATTATGCAGATACTTCAGCGATGGCAACGCCAAGAGAAGATCTGCCAGAAACCTTTGTGAACAGGTTAGGAACTTAAATACATACAATATTTATATTCTTATTTGTTCATCATATTAGACTAAGGGCTATCTTTTTTTTTATTTATCCCGTGACCTTAGGGATGCTATAATAGCAGCTGTGCCAAGTTACGATGATCCTTTCCTTAAAGTTCCGAAAGTATTGAACAAGGAATGAAGGTTCTTGGCTCCAAGTCACTTCTTGGTGGAAAGTTTATTTTGCTGTAATATAATGATATCTGTTTATGAATCTTGCAACTCCCTGAATCATTTGTATGAGGATG
Organism: Pontederia paniculata; assembly: GCA_001647135.1. NCBI lineage: Eukaryota > Viridiplantae > Streptophyta > Magnoliopsida > Commelinales > Pontederiaceae > Pontederia > Pontederia paniculata. The sequence goes on along the minus strand of LTAE01003057.1, from coordinate 19,146 downwards.
GTAAGTAATATGACAACAAGACCTACACATGCAACAAAATCATGTCTACAATATTATGCATTTAACACGATATAAATAATAGTTCGACAGCATCGAAAATGCAGTGGGCCTTAAGATTTTGGAAGACCACTGCATTTCTGCTCAATGCACCAAAAGCCGTAAGATGTGCCCCTGTTATCTTTTTACGCAAGCAAATAGGACATGGAAAAGATAACGTTACAGAATCCAAAAGGGAAGCCAGACTTGTAGGATAGAAAAGTTTCCTAACTGAAAAGAGCCAGTAAAAGTGTAAACCACATTAGGATGTGGTACCATACGCACACTTTTCCACTAATGCCTAGACAATAAACATTGTTTTTCCTTCTTGAGATGGAATAGAGTTAACCGTCGTTTAGCACGACAAATTAAGAGATTTCACAAAAAACATAAGTATATTAACAATATCTAAACAGCCCCAAGATATAAAGAATCCCAAGGTCAGGCTTTCTTTCTTGTTTTCTAAAGGAGAAAAGCCAAAGCTCTTGCACATTGGAAACCAGTTACACCAATGATTTCCCATTGCACAAACTCCTTTCTCCCAATAACTTGATTAAGAAGGAAAATATGAAAAAATGACAAGATAGGAATTGACATAACCAGGTCAAAAAAACTACTATTCTGTATACACCTACCAATCCAAAATCTTGTGTGCTAAATTACAGCGGAATCTGACAATCCTAGTCAGGAGTAACCATCGGAAATGTATCCTCAATCTTCATCAGCTGGATGCAAAACAAGTGCATCATAGCAATTAACAGGTAGCGAATGCCTCCCTTGAAAACCAGCTCAAAATGACGTCTGAACCAAAAGTTACAGGTCACTCTTTCCCCCTCACAGAGCAGGTGAAGTGGTACCAGGTCATAGTCGTAATTGTGGGAGAGGTTTTGCTAACTTCTAGTTGTAGATTTTTACGGGCTTCTCGAACGCGTGACGATTCTGTAATACACAAGGTTATAATTTCACACACGAGAAACATTCACATAAAAAAAACCATATGATATTATAGGGACAATGCAGAAAATATTTAGATGTAGCAAGTCATACATGTCAAACAAGCTGCCATGTAAAGTAAACCATATGACTGGAAATATAACACCAAGAAAATTTATTCAATCCACCTGATTAGCTGTGTGTGACCTTTTTGGAGCAGTGTCCGAATGCTCCAATCCTAGATATTGTTCCCAAGCTCCATAAACATCTCTCCTCTACATAGAATGGACATTAAAAATTATCAAACACAAAAAAGAGTAGGATGTAGGAAGATCAGAGAAAAGGATATAATACAAAAACTATAAAGCACAATCTAAAATGGGAAGTCTACACTAGGCAAGGATCTACCTGAAAACGAGTAGAAACCACATCTGAATCTTGAAGATATTCAGGCCGCCCAAGTGACAGAAAGGCAAATTTCCACTGATCATTAACAAAAATAGAAGTCAAAATTTACTACATAAGTACTACAAGACCGTGATACCAGAATGGATGATATAATTTGTAAAAATATCAAAGAATAAAAGGTTGATTAACAAGGTAAAATGATAAAGCCAGGCACAACAAAGCAAGATAAAATTTCTATATGTTTATTTGTTTAATTCAACCATAAATGTTAGTATCCGTTAAAACAACCAAATACCCAAGAAAAGTTTCATCAAGCCTTAAGATTTTGGCATTAAATATAAAAGCATTATCAAATTTTGTATGAGCATGAATTTTAACATTTTTTGCTTGTAATGATGATCAAATAGATGCTGTAGGAAATTTGCCATTAGTGACATCTTTACTTCATAATTTGTATCTGCTAATATTAGGCCTTGAGATATAAAGTGCTATTGAACACATGACAATAGTTAGATCATAGTTTTATGTTTATTTGTCCAAAATATGGAAGCAATTTAGTTGCTCCTACATGCAGTGAGCATAAATAATGCCAACAAAATTATCACGAGTAGAACTGCATGGTTAATCACCGAATTTGGTAGATTTTGTAACACCGAGAACAAGAAACAAATAAATAAAAGGAACATCAAATTTTGCATGAACTAATAAATACAATACTACATATATAGCAATATAGTATATCAAAGTAATTAAATTAAACTATGTAAAAATATTATTTACGCATAAAAGTAAACATTTTTTTATAGAAATGCTAAAAGATAACCTTTGAAAACTCCTCATCTGGAACCTGCAGTTTTTTCTGGATACGCAATTTGACTTCAGCTAAAGTCTCAACTTCATGAATAACCAAGAAGAAAGGTTCACCAAAATTTTGAACTTGCTGCAAAACATATATAGAATGTCATGAATATCACTGCAGATCTTGATGGAACTCAGCCAAACCTAATTAACAATCTATTTAGACAATGAAAATGGAGAAAACTAGCCACATGTGAGAAGATAAACGCTGAGAGAAAGGGTAATAAATTTCAGTTCTACAAGAGCGGAAAAAAGTTTCAGAAATTTTGAAAAATGGAAATTGATGCCAAGAGTAATGCACGTGAAGTATTACACAAGCCAAAAGTGGCATATCTGTCCTCCTTCAGTGATGTGCAAAATTGAACTAAAATTCAGGCTAAACACATCAAAATAATGTCATTTCTAATTTTAAGATGATAAAGGATTTTCAATCCTTCAGACAAGATTACCAACAAATCTAAAACAAATTATCATTTCACGATGGGTTTAATGTTGTGTCAAGCAAGATAAAGGATTCCGGAAGAAGGAAACACTATTTTCAATTGTCTCCATGATTAAGTCAGAATAAGCACTCAAAATGTATTCGAGATGACGGTTTTTGCTCGACACTATGTTAAACAACCTCTCAATTGTCTAATGCATTATTAGGATGGAGAATTTTTTTATCTGATAAAAATTATTTGATTATTTATTTGATCACGCATCAAACAGTTGAGAGGTTGCTTGATATAGTGTCAAGCAAAGGCTGACACAAAAAACTAAACCCTTTTAAGTTCATATATTTGTAAGAAACAGAACTCTGTTTCACCTTTTTTAGAGGACAAAGGATGACTAACAGCTTTTGTAGTCATATTGCTAGTGAGAAAGGGATGTACATGAGGGACAATAATAACATGTTCTCGACTCAAAGAAAAAGTATACATTACCCCTTGGTTCTGATTAGGATCTCTGGTAAAATGATATACATGAATCAAACGATCATGCGGACCAAGGTTCTTCTCCTCTTCCGGGATCTGAATTCAAGTAAAAAAGCACGCAAGTTAAAAGAAAAAATCTCAAATGGACCATGTTCACGAAGAGTTGCAAAAGTGAGAAAGAAAATGAGATATTCTTATGGGGAGAAAAAATAAAAAAAATTAGCAACTTACCTCCTCTGCGCGTAAAGTCCAGTACTGGTCATTGATGTTCTCTATCTTTTCAGTCGGTGGGAAGATCTGCATAGATCATTAAGAAATTATCAACACAGGCATTAAATATAAATAAGACAACTATTGTTTACTGAGAAAATAATAAGATGGATTAAAATGATTCAGCTAGAAGTAACGTATAGAATTTGATTACAAGTGTATAACACCAATACGGCTGTCTCTCGTCCTACCCACATTCTTTTGTTTACCAAGTCCTACCTACATACTTTCGTCAGATAGCATTGTCGGGCATGCTTAAAAGAAGAGAGATATCCAAAGAGAAAAAGAATTGTGCAATATGCTTTTCTATGAAACCCAAACAAATAAAAAGTGTAACAGTTAACTGCTCAGTGATCATTCGCAAATTGCAAATGTTCTGCTAAACAAATACCCTGAAATTGCTATCAAATATCATTTGTATTGAAGTTGGAATATTATGAAAACCACAATGTAAATTCTAGAACTTTGGTGTCATATGACTAACAGGACACTATTCCCAGCTGGTATGAATTTCAAGTTCAAAGTAAGCATATCGTAGATTTTAAATGGTTACCTTATAAATCTTGTGATAGAAGACCTCAAGCAGTCTGAGCTCGGCATCAGGACGAGAAAGCTCAACCTAGCAGAACAAGGTTTAGGAAAATATAATATGCTCATCGTCCAACAAATAAGAAGGTATTTCTTAGATTTGAAGATCATTTTTGCTTTACTTGTTTGAATATACTTTAGCAAAAGAGACACTAGAATACATATGAAATTATCAATCAAAATAAGAGGAGAGAAAACTTGATAAAGTACCTTAGCTTTAAGATCATTAATTACATCACCTACAGTGCTATTTTTTGGAAGCCTGATACTGTGGACTGCTACCTGTTAACAGAGATGTACAGGTTTTCTTTACCACATGAGATTACAAGGACAAAAACAGTAGGATCATAGGAATCCAACGCAATCTCAAAAAAAAAAAAGCTGAACCTCATCCTTTGTGGCATGATGGAATGCAACTTTCAGAGTCTTCAAACCTTGTAATTCGGGAAGAGGGATGTCCAAGACCTCATAATATAATATATCAGATGTCTGCTCCAACAAGCATTGAAAGATTGTTAAGTTTGAAAAGCTGCTCATTAATAAATTAACTTATCTGGAAACTTAAAATTGTGAAGAACCTGGTTGTAGTGAACTAGCATGTCCAAAAGATGGTCAACACCTCGGTATTTGATAGGTTGGGGTTTCGGTTGCTGGGAATAGCAGTTGTGAGATGTAAGCCGGATTTTGGATGGTTCGTTCACATCAAGCTGACGAGCTACTCTCTCCACAACATCATCATATGTAAAAAGCTTTGACCTTTCAAAGAGAAAGAAAATATGATTCGATGATTAAGTGACATGTAAAATAAAAAATGGAAGTTGAATGGTGGTAGAAGCAACTCAATTTGACAACGTACAATTCCAAGCAAAAATCATCTTCCTTTGGCCTCTCTAGTGATCGGAAGTGCACAACCTATGAAATCAAGCCCCAAAAAAATACTAAAGCTTCATAGCGAAACACAAACAAATATAATGTGGTCATGGGAATATCGAAAAATAATAATGTGGTCACGGCTCTTATCGTGCCCAATAAATATGCATAGACAAATATAATGTGGTGTGAAAATAAACAAAATGTGATGGCTTTTTTCATCTTCCCCAATATAAATATGTAGACAAATTGTCATTTGATCTCATGTTAAGACCAAAGGCATTAGGAAAAGAAATACTCAGTGAAGATTATTTACAGGTAAAGCATAGAAGTTAATGGAATAGTGCATGCCAATATAGAGAAATTCAGAAAGGTATACCTGACGATTGTGTACATATTCCAGAAAAGAAGGAACGTCAGGATAACGATACTGGTCTTCATTTTCAGTTTTCAGAACTTTTTGATAGCAAATGATATCACCATCTTCAAGCTACACAGGCAGCAAATAAGATAAGGGAAGAAAGCTAAGTAAACGACACAACAAAGGAAACATCTTAAAGACAAACCTGACTAGATCTGAATGTAGCCCGTTTATCAATGTGTTCACACATTACAGTTGGTTCAAATTTTATTTCCTATGAAAAATTGAAGAAGAATAAAACATTGGGAGGTATCAATATGAACAGAATTCTTGATGAGAATCCACAGAATAAATGGTTGACAACTTAAGGAAAGATCTGCAGGTGACAAACCTCATAGAGTTCAATTTCTTCAGTCAGAGAGAAACCAGCCATTTCATTCAACTTGGATAGGATCTCTATGGGTCTTCCTAATGCCTTGACAAATAACTTACCTACAAATCTACATTAAAAAAACAAACATAAAAGAAATGCTGGCAAAGTATGAGGACAATGTACTAAGAAAAGGCACATCAAGAAATCAATAAATACCTGAGCTCTTCTTTCTCAGGGTCATAAAGTTTGAAGAAGAGTAAAATATCTTCCTTGGTCTTCTCTGGTGGAGAAACTGGTTGACGATCCTGTAAAATCATAGCTATGATGTTGTAACAAGTAATCATACAACATTTTGTGGATAATGGATAATATCGTCTAATCCATGCACTAAGCTGCAAAAATTTGTAGACATTACCAGTCCAAGTTCTACTTCCAAGAATAACTTGAGCTCAGCATTGTGAGCCTTATTCGATACCTCCCTCAGTTGTCCAACCTATATATGCAAATACATGAGGAGAAACCATATATAAATATGATAATTTGACTCTTATGGAAAACCCCAGAAAACTTTAACAGAGTTTTGACAGAAAATAGATGCTTCAGACAAATGACATGCTGATATGAGTTCAAATCACACTCATTGCTAAATCACTAAGGCACCAATAACCGAAACTATGACATCAATTAACATTGCACACCATGGTCCATTTTGAAGATATTGGTCTAGAAATATCATGAGTGAAGCTAAAAACATAATATAGCAGTAAAATCCATATTGCAAATCAAAATGCATAGAAAAGAAAAACATAGTATGGAAATTACAAATAAACATATTGCCTAAATTTTATGACAGAATTCAAGACTACGTGGAAAACACCTATACCCAATAACATCATTAAAAAAACATAACTATTAAGATAAATTCCTAAGACACAAATTATGATATTCATTACTTATTCAATTATCTACAGTATCAAAATTGCTTAGATAAAACTTGTTCATCTACTTGATTGATGTATGGAATCAGTACTACAACTACTAATTAATTGCAAAGACATCCAAAGGATATAAAGCTCTGAATATATAATAATTATTTGAGATCAACTATACAATAGAATCTGTCACAGGTGTGATAGCACGAGCATGTAATTCTCAAAAGTCCTAAAAAAACTCATAAAACTTGGGGAGAGTGATAAAAGGACACATACCACAGAGTAGATCAGAATTAAAATAAAACATGACGACATCAGAAAAATATGTGTACATTAACTTGTACTCACAGATTGTGCTTCCTCCTGCAGAGTCAAAGGACGATTCGGACGATAGGTGTGGTTTTGCCGCTTAGCCCACAGCCAAAAGCGTTGAAACTGTACAGGGATACCGAATTCTTTTGCTACTTCCTCCTGCCAATAATTCAAAATGTTAACAATGAAAACCATGAAGAAATATCCTAGCATGAATAACGGTAGTAACAAATCGTTGACCCGGGCACTCTTGAGGAGTGTTTAATAAGAGCTTATACATTAATCAGTGCTAATGGTCAACTCAAATACTCCAAAAATTTTCTTTAAAGAAAAAAAAAACAGTTCCCTCAAATAAAGAATAGACTGTGTTTCTTGCAATGCTTCAGCAATATTGCAAGCAACAGAGATCATGGACAATGTAACATGTACAAGCTCCAGCATGCCACTAGGATATGCAAGAGACATTAAACCTGAGTGATCACATTGGATAATTCTCATGTAATTTTTCTCTGGTAAAAAGTTGAACTGTGTCGTCTTTATAATGATTTCAAGTTACGAGATCTTGTCTTATAGAATACTAATTTGAATAACATAATTCCAGAGATAAAATTTTCAGTGTTATTATTTTGAACATGACACTTCTAATGTATTTCATTTAGTGTTTGACCATGACTTTAGACAATTACTGGCTAAAATGAGTGATTATATGGAATTAAACAGACTGGTTCAACAGATAAAATATAAGTAACAATTATTATGAAAGCAAATCTTCTTATAAAATTAAATACAGTGAAAAAACCCATGAGCCATTGCATCCTCCTAAAGAGATTTATGTAAATAGCATAGGATAAGTTTCTTTCTTTTTTTTTGAGAAGGAAAAGGATGATTAACCAAGCATAGGAAAACATAGCAAACGATGCAATTTGAAGACTTTTGGGAATGAGAGATGCTATGTTGAGAAAATTGTTCACAGATACATTTTTCTTAGAGAGTGGTTTTGTTTAGCCTTTTTTTTGAGTGAGAATCTATGATTTTGTTTAGCTCTCCCATACATACTTGTACATTTCTCTTTTTTATCTAATACAAGTGGATGATTACTACACTTTATAGCCATCCTTTGCTCTCACACAAAATAATAGAATGGACGGGTACTCATGGTACCCATCCTTTTTTTTTCTCAAAAAAGAAAGTCAATTATTATTGTATGAAGTGCGGATTTTCAACAAAGTAAAGGATAGATTTCTGATTTGTTTCAATTGAAATACATCTCAATCCATTCCAGAAAGTTACAGAAGATGAAATGGCTCTGATTTGTCTTGATAAAATTGAATATAAAATAGATGGAAATAACATGCATTGAACTACTTTTTTTTTCTTTGAGGCCGCGTACTGAACTGATTACCATGAAGAGAGAAGCACATTGTTCACAAATGTTTCACAGAAGATTAAAAGGCAAATCATATTGAGGACTTTAAGAACTGGACGGTTCACACAGAAGAGACAGCTGGTTTATTCAGTTTGAAGGGCCATCCAATTTGCCCGATGCAACCAAGATTTAAAACCTGGCGCAAATTGTTGCCACTGATTTAAACTGTGTTGACAATGATCTAGGATAAATACTTGTCAAGGGTCTATATCATTGCAGCTAAAATTGGGAATCATGCCTTCAACTTAACACTTGATCTTGGACAAGCAACAACAGTACTCTGAACAGTGAACATACCTTGAAATGATTGAAGGAAAGCTGTTTCTGGATGCGAAAGCTATGAACTTTGTCATGGTCCACTAAATCAAAAAATATATCCTTTCCAATTTGCTCCGACAAATCCTCACACCTTGCCACCTAGAAATATTAGGAGCTCGATCGTTATATGAAACATGAGAGGGTAAAGTAGTTTCACATTGAACTGTTTAGAATTGAAAACAAACTAGACAGCTGCCAGACCTTGATGATTGTATAAAGATGAGCCTCCGCCTTTTCTTTTTTCTTGTGTTCCTTCTCTTCTTGCTCTTTCTTTAATCTTACCTGTAGAAAATTATCAACTGTTGAAATATCCAAAAACATACAAATTGTAAGGTATCTAACCTAAGTCAACTTGTCCTACCCTGAGGTGCTCAGCTATGTCTTTCTCATCGACATTACACATTATTTTCTCCTTGTCGCTCTCACGGATATATACAAGCATATATGCATTTGAATATTTTGTAAATTTGAATGGAGCGTTATTGAACCCAGGGTTTGTCTGTGGTAACTGAAAGATACAAGTAATGAAGAGATCAGCATATGCCTAAAAAACTGAAAAATGGAGAACCATATTAAAGGAGGCATAAGAGTATTTCATAACCTCTTCTTCACCTCCATACTGCTCATCTAGTGCCCTTTTGGTATCCTCTTTTGTTACTCGCTCATCATCAAACTTATACCTGAGAGAAGATTGTTATTAGTTTCTTCTACATTATAAAATAATAAACAACAAACTTTAAATACATTACATCATAAACTACCAAGAGCTACTGGCAAGAACTGCAAGCAATAAAAGTTTGATGAATCTGTTCGCAATAGAAGAATGTGAATTATTCATGAGATACTAACTTCAAATGTAAACTGCAAGATGGAAGCAGATGACTCTTTATTTATACCTCCCACAGAAAGTGTCTGTAGTAGATAGTAAGTTTATCACGACAAATCAATAGATTAGAAACATCTTAACCAACAAGTGATCGGTTGCCATGGTAACTGGCTTGAACAATGATAAGTAGAGGTCACAAGATTGAATCCCGAGAAGCCTATTTGTTGGGAGGAAGTAAACATTTTGTCATACACCTCCAAACTGAATTGGTCAGGTCCACTGGACTTACTGATAACAAAGTTCATATCAAGAAAAAAAAATAGGAACAACTTAAACATAGTAGTACAAAATTAAGATTTGTTACTGGTTCCGACATGACTGGCATAGCATGCAGCAGTAACCATCGGTAACTTCCTATTAGGTGCTGAGCTTCTTTCAGTGAACGGAATTTGTTGAATGTAGTATCATGCAGCAGTGACCGTCGTTAACTTCCTATTAGTTGTTACATTTCTTTAAGTAAATGGAATATGTTGAACGGTTGTGAGCGTACTAGAAAGTTCCACAACCATCATAATTCAGACACTTCCCAAGATAATTAGTCATGCTAGAAATCAAAGAAATCAAACTTATACATATAAGATTGTATTAAGGTTTAATATTAACATGTGAATTTATGGTGGCACTATGACCAGCGTGATTCATAGAAAGATAGTACCACAAACACTTGCATGCGTTATTGCCACCTAATGAAGTGATAACATTTCTCGTACACGTAGAGCAATTTCAAGTCCTAGCTCAACCATAAATATGTGAATTATTATCAAGTTAGTCTTGGTTTGAAGTGAAAACAATATTGTTTTGGATTATGTATAATACTTTGTTAAGCAATAGAGTGACCAGTAATGGTAATCTTGTATAAGTGTAGATCATTTAAGCCCATACAAGCCAGCAAGCTTGCATATATAGTACTGGCATGATGCCAGCATAGTTCTCAACCGTAATATGCTGTTCCAGACATACAACCTGATACAAGATTTGAGGTCAATCAATCAATAGAAAAAACATCACCTAATAATAAGTGATTGAGCAACACTTGAAAATAAAACTTTCAGTTAATGTCACAGACCCTCTAGCATTGTGGATTTCTGATAAGAATGCTGAAAATATAACAACATTAGATTAAACATAAAGAAATAAACTAACCATTAATATTACCGCAACCAAAAAGATAGACATCCAAAAGAGAATATATAACAAGGAAATGTTATTCCTTCAACCCAGAAAGTCATTTGAAAAATTTCATGAAACATAGAACACATGAGGTTGCATACCATTGATCTGAAAGCGTAGGCCGAATGAATGCATAATAATGTCCACCATGCACCCCACCACTATGAACAAGAACGCTACAGGAATTGATAAAAGCAAAGAAATCAATATCTAATATGGACAACCAATATTTGCAAGTTCACTGACATTGTGACATTACATTATTAGTGACCTAAGCATATATAGAACAACATAATACAATCTATTTTATAGAGGAATTTATTTTCTAATCTCAATATTATCAGATAATTTAAGGCACAGCTTCACATCATACATAAATCATAAACAACAGTAACCTAATTTTCACAGAAATTTCTAAAAATGGACGAAAGAGGAGATACCCCAGGAAGGTTAAAAGGAAGAGATGAGTGTATGAAGAACTTTGAGATTCTCCCTCGATATAAATACTTCAAATACATAAAACAGTATGATTTTTCAATTCTTCTAAAAAAATATGATATCTGAATTGCATGCATGAACCATAGAAGAAAGATAGAGACAAGAAAAGCATGGATTAAAAATATGCAGCATACATCTAGCCATCGAATGCTACCCATACTTTTGTCACATCTGAGGACCCATATCTGTGCTTATTAATGCAACACAAAAATGTGAAATATCAGTGACCTAAAAATACTAAATTAAATACGCAATGTAATTAACCATCTTAAATCATGGCGTAAAGCAAAAAAAATGATGAGACATTTAATTCCATGTGAAACCCCTTATGAAAACTCGAAGCACCACCAACAACAACAATGTAAAACCCTTCCCAGAATAAAAAAAACTGCAGTAAAATGATGAACATGAAAAGAAAACATATAAACATAAATTTGATGGAACTGCAATGTGCAAAGTCCAACCAAAAAACCAAACTACACAATGACATTACCTATGAAGAGTATAAAGGTTGCGAACACTCCGGTCTGCATCTGGTGAAAGATATTTTCCATTATCCTTATCAAGGTCCAATTGTAATGGAAACTCATAACGATCATTTATCTGCATATTCAACGATTTTCAAAGTTAAAAACCAAGAATAAAGAAAATTAATCACTGAAGAAAGGAAGTACAGAGTGTAGAGTGTATTTCCATTAATGATTACATTATGGACTAGGTCAAAAGAAAACTCAACAAATCATAATGCTACTAACCTTTACCATCATGTCCCTCATAAAATCATATTCAAAGCGTTTAAGCTGGAGTTGTAGAACTGGAGGAAAGTCAATGAACAAGACACCTTTTTTGGCATCCTGAAAAATCAACAAGTACATAAAGGATGAGACAAGAATTATTTTTCATGTCTGCAACAATTTTATTCATTTTCAATGAAAATTTCGAAGGAATATTTAGACAAATAAACCAATTATAGCAAGTATTCAGTGAACGATTAGATCTGCCTTCAGTCTGCATTTGTGACTGTCAAGATATGTGGACAATCTTTTACTTGTAAAACTGAGATATGTGGACAATGTGTTGCCACTGAAAAAAAATGCTCAGTAATGCAACAGGGGGAGAAAGTATAGAGAATTTGAGACAGAAAACAATAGCTAACTTAAAGAAAGGTGAAAAAATGAGATAAGGTCAAGGTGTATTAGAATTTTAAATATTTCATACTAATAAGATGTCTTTAGTAGCATGATTTCAGGAAACATTTTTAAGAGCGTATGTTTTTAGAAGAAATGTCTTTATTTTGTAAGTTGCTGCTAAAGTTGTTGGACTGACATGATATAAATCCATCAGCCCCTTCATTTACTGAATTTTGTCACAAAATCGACTTCACTATAGGAAAAAGTTCGGAAGTTAAAAAAACAGGCTTCGTTCATCATTCATAAAAATGAATTTTTCATCTTACTTACATGCAAATGCAACCAAAGGAAAGGAGCAACAATTACATTGGCATATAAATAAATGAAAAAAGAAGGAAAAAAATCATGCAATGCCAGATAAAAATGTCCTTTTGAATGTCATCATGTAAAATGTTGCAGATTCAATGCAGGGAGAAGACAGTCTATATAGGTTCAAATAAAGAAAATGTGTACCCAACTAATGGGCCACATGCAGAGACAGAAAATAAAGAAACAATACAAAGACCCATCAGAAGGTCAAAATAGAGTCCTTCAACAAATAAGAAACAATTTTGACTCATAGGCAAGTACACAGCTGGCACAGACAACAATTTGCTTCTAAAATGCTTGTACCATTATGACGACATAAGTTAGTACGCAGTCATATGATCATGTCATGTTTTGTTAGGGAATATGACCAGTCGGTCCAGTCATGTTATATTTTATGTAAGAATGAACCAGAATCAAGCTGAATGAGTTTAAATGTCCTTTCAGAAAAAGAAAACTGACCTGTAGACCATATTGTTCTGACTGATACTTGTTATCACCTTCAAGCCGTTCAACTTCAACATACTTGTCAAAAGATGCATAGACATCTCGACAACCTTTAACATCTAACTGAAGGTCTACAACAAAAAGGACAATCAAGAATGACTGAGAAGAATGATCTAGTTCAAAATTTGTTGGCCATTAACATATACACACCATAGAATGACTCCTTTCTGGTGGACTTGTAATCTACATTAATACATTCGATGTAGTTCATATGGTGTCCTTCAAATAATTGTTGGATTGTTCCTTCAACCACGGTTCCCTGAGACAATATCATATTAGAATGACTAATGAAAAATGGAAAAAAAAATGTAACAATATGAAAGAAAAGTATATGGAATGAGCTAAAAACCTTCATCTTATCTTCCAACTTCTCACAAAGAACCCTGTTAAGTTCTTGAACATCATGCTGCATGAAGGAGTCATAAGTGTCCCATCCAAAAGATTTGGTTAACTCTTTTGTAGCAACACTGTTGTCACTGTACTGAAGTTTATAGAACAAGCTCTGCAGTGCCAAGGGAATGCTTCCAGATGGCATGTCATTTTCCGTTGTTGGCATGTGATAAACAGCCTATATACCAAATTAAAAGTAGTATTACTTTAAATATAAATGATATTTCAACTATATTAGCATAATCTTCTGTGTTTACCTTTCTGAAATAAGCAATATGGTAGAGAGTCTGGAGAAGAGAGTTCATATAGCATGTAGCTCCTTGATTCTTGAGGCCAACATAACCAGTCTCTTTCTTAGAATCATAACTCCAATAATCTACAACTTTACGGACTGTAACCTCAGCTTCAACTATACATCTATCATTAACAAGATATCCTCTAGTTGGGTCATAAAGTTCACTCAGAGGCATAAATGACGTAAATCCCCAGTCACTTTCTCGTGAATTAAACTGGTGTTGCGTATCTGCAGAATATTGAAGGAGAAGTGATCAAAGATCAAAATACAATCTTAAGTAGTAAGGAAATGTACACAAGTTTGTTATAAAAGTGCAAAATCTTCAAAACGTCAAAGGTGGGTACATTGGTCACTGGTTTCTAAATGAAGAATTATGATTACTATTTACTATGAAACAACAAACAGAATTTTCGACAACACTTAACATTATGAGACAGGTGCATCATTTTAACCATCAATTAAAGAGTAAGACAAATATGATGTATGAAGCAAAAGTAAGCTGACATTTTTTTTTGTGAAGGCAAGCTGACATCTAATAGCATCTAAGTACACAGTGGCATTTCACCATCATCATGGGTTAGTCAGAATGTGCATCAAGGAAATCATAAACATGTACAAAATGAATGACTCCATTCCAAAGAAAGACAGAAGGGGCTGAAACTATAGATTTACAGTCAAGAAGCATTTGTCTTTTTCACTATTTGAAGTCTATCCACTAGATCTGGATAGTTTAATCACGTAAGAAGAATGTAAATACCTTTTCTTATCGAGAACTTTGGGTGCATTTGATTAACAACTGCAAGGCTGAACTGTGCATATCTACTCCACCCGTATGGCAGAGTGGACGAATCAGCAACGTCAAGGTACATAGACAAGTGGTCTACATTATTTCCCTTAGGAAAGATTAGTACCCGCCTATCAGAAGCACAGAAAAATTAGAATCCCCAACTGTGAACATTTTTTATTCTAACTAGATGAACCCAGCCGAAACTAGTTTTAGATGGAGAGTACTAAGGAGATATGCTCACCACTTGTAACCTCCAACTACGAAGATTTCGGAGTATAACTTCTTGTTGTTCACCCTGGAAAAATTATCAACTGTCCACGTGAATCTGGACGTCGGAGGATCCTCCACTTGCTGGTTCTCAGTTGTCGCTGCCGTCTCAGTCTGAATAACTACCAAAATAACGCGCCAAAAAACACAGAACAAAGCACAAGGATCAAAACCCTAAACCATCAATGACAGCAAAAACGGAATGCATGCAAAATTGGATTTTTTTTTCTCATCATCAATGTGTCCCAGAAACTACAATTTCGATCTGGAGGACCATTCTTCCCCAGCCAATGCAAAGCGAAGGAAAAA
Source organism: Pontederia paniculata (assembly GCA_001647135.1). NCBI lineage: Eukaryota > Viridiplantae > Streptophyta > Magnoliopsida > Commelinales > Pontederiaceae > Pontederia > Pontederia paniculata. Next base: position 3,939 of record LTAE01003057.1, on the reverse strand, counting down.
AAAAACCGAAGGAACAGGTGGTCACCTTCCATCGGTTGCGGCCCTTCCACTAGCTCCTGATGCGGAACGAGCATCTCCTCGTCCTCCTGCTGCACAAAAAAAGACAACGAGGGCACAAATCAGACACCCAGATCCAACAACATCACGACCAATACGAATTAAACCCCCGTCCAAACAAGAAAGAACCCCTAATATCCAACCGCCAAACCCTAAAACCAGCGCAAAATCGACTAAGAGAGCGCCGATTACGCCCGGAAGAGCAAGAGATCGAAGTCCCGGGCAAAGACATCTCTCCGAGCTCTACAAATTGGAGCACAAAATCGAGGACAAAATAAAAAGGGGAGCGGGAATTGGGGCGCACGTCGACAGCGTGAGGCGTCACCATGGTCATCGGGGAGGCGACGACGAAGGCGAGCCAGCGGGGGTGGATCGGCGGAGTGGGATCGCCGGAGCGGTAGGTGAATCGAGGCCCGGATGGCCTGGGAGGCGTAACAAGGGCGCTTCGAAGGCGGAGCGCGACGTCGACACAGCGGCGACGGCGACGACGACGGCGACGGGAGGAGAGAGAGAGAGAGAGAGAGAGAGAGAGAGAGAGAGGAAAAGATGTAGTGGTTAATGGGGGGTTTTAATTTGCTTCGTTGAGGGGTGTCTTTGTAATATTTTGACTTGCGAAGGGTGTCGTGGGTTAATGTTATAGTTAGTTTTATTACCGCGGTTCGATTCACATCGAACGATAAAAATCTATTTTGGATTTTTTAAAAAAAAAAATTCGAGATTTATGGCAAAATAAAATAATCTCTTATTAGTGATTAATTATTTTATAGAAAAATAATATATCCGATTAAATCTTAGAGTCCAACTTACGAATAAATCATAATAACAGTAATTATTGTTATTATTATTATTTAATTGTACTATCGAAGTGTGTAAAAAAAGAAATCGGATCTGCTTGAAAACGACTAAACCCTTTTATATAAAAAAAATTATAAATATAATGTTTTTTTATAGTGCTCACTTACTATATTTTTTTTAATCCGATTCAAGTCCTCTCTCAAAAACAATATAAGGCACGTATCCTTATATAATATATACTATTTATTAATATAAATAATATCATATATCATTACTTAGTCACTAATTCATCCATTTATAAGATAATTATATCAAATAATTATAAATTTACTTTAATAAATGTTGGGATTTTTTAAACATATTAAAATTTCAAAAATTAAAAATCTATTAAAATCAATTGGTAAATTATCTTACTCTATTTTTACTCATAATAGTAATATATCAAAATTTACCATAGATCCTCGTATGGATATTTTAAATATTATTATATTATCGTAAAAAGATGAAACGTAAACCATCAAGTATAGTTACTTCTTATCATATATAACTAATTAACTGATTTAATAATTATCTATCTACTTTTTATTGATTAAATAATTGATTAGCTTATCATATTTTTGTCCTTATTAAAAAATTTTTTGGGATAATTGATTAAATAACTTATTCGTTCATTATTAAAAATGTTATTATAAAGATGTTTCAAATGTATGTCACTTCTCCGCTCAGATTTATAAATAAAAATAAATATTTATTTATTTATTTATTTATTGTTAACGAACCTATAATATTTTTTTACTTAAGCCATTAAATTTAATATTACTCTCTTACCTCTCCTCATTCCTCAACTTTACATCCACTTAACCCAAATGCGTAAAATTTGTGTATTTGTAATAATGCATTTATTTGTTATCCTTATTTAATTATATATATGTTTAATTTAAAAAATAAAAATCTAATAGAGCCACGAATAAGATTAGCTAGGGGTGTGTCTCGTAGTGATTTTTATTTTATTTTTTAAAATTAAATAAGGATATAAAGGTAAATACATAATTAAGAAAATATTTTTTGGAACTAAATGAATGTGTTTAAAAAGTTTTGGAGAGGTAAATATAGTTAAATATTAAAATTTAGGGTTCTAAATGATTTTTTGTTAGTTTAACTAAAAAAAATGAAATTACGGTTATATTATATCATGTAAATGTATACATTGATAGCTTTCTAATGAAAAAACATATATGCTGGCCAACTATAAAACATCTAATAAATAAATTATAAATGATACGCATGCACAATTATGGGCTATATATTAATGATATAAAGTGATCTAGAATTTATTTACTTCATAGTATTATTATGTATTAACTCATGTTTTCAATTCAACTTAAGAATCTTAAATGTAGTTTCTTAATGTGATCACAAATATGCATATTATTGACATTGGTTGAATGTTTGCAGAGACTTTTTTCGATCAAAATATAAAATTCATCAGAACTATTAGCACTTGATTAATATAATTTTTAGACGAGCACAATGAAAATAAATTTTAATCAAGATGACACTTATAAAAATTGAATTCAAAATTATTAATCCTCTTTTTTTAGTCCATTAATTAATTGTGTGATGATTGAATTTTTGTAGGAATTTGAGTTAAAAGATTCAATGACAACTTTAGATTTAAGTACTTTGAGGATCATAATATTGCCTATACAAATTTGATTTTATTATTTAGATTAAAATTCATCATCGGATTTTAATTTAATGATGATGCTTGTATACACGCTTTATAAAAGCCATACCGAATCGCAAATATTTAAATAATTTATAGAAGAAACCAGCAACAACTTTATATTTCAATTGGTGTTGTTTAGATTGCGGCATATGTTATTAAATTTGACAAGATGCTAAAAATACGTAGCGAAGTCATGATATTATGAAACTCGTAATATACAACATATTTCTAATTTAAGAGACTAATAATCATTGATTTAATTCCTTATACAAAATGGCACATACGACCATTTTGCATGCATGAGATATAACATGCAAAAAAATAATTTATAAATTTAGTATGCATTAAACTGTAATAATTAAATATGGCCTCCTATGGAGCTTCTTCAAATTATATCCTCAATATTTAAATTTTGTCTGACTTATCAGCTTCAAATATTTTTTTGCTTAAAATAATAAAAAAAATGGAAATTTAAGTTTGTGTAATGTGAAAATATTAATAAAGAATTTAATATAAATATATTATATTTAAGTAAGGTATAGAGTGTACTTAAATTTGAAATATGTGATTAATAAAAATAAGGAAAAATATAAATTTTAAATAGACTAATTTTTTTAATTAGAATATACCTTTCATCAATAAAATCCACTGCACTAGTTGTTTGACCCTATTATCACTTTTTTACCTTTGCACACTATAACAAAGTTAGATAGAGAGAGCAAATTGGATATTAAACCAGCATATATTGTATATTTTTAAGCCATCATCATTTCATCCATATGGGTAACTAAAAATGGATTATTTTCCAAGTACCAATGCTTACAATTATTACTTTTTAAGCTTAATTACTCAATTATGCGAGTATAGCTTACGTCACATTTAGTTTTTATTTCCATGGATTGTTAATTGTGTTTGAGGGAACCCATCACATGATGACATGACCATGTGATGACACCATTCAAAAGGGCTTGTTGCATTTTATAAATAAGTGGAAAGATGCATTGGCCCTTTAACCAAGATACCATGGTTTTTTCCATTAAGGTGTGTTTGCATTGAGGATAGAATAATAAAGAAAAGAATAAAAATTAATTTAATTTAAATAATAATATTTTTAAAAGAGAAGTTAAACTTTATTTTTTTTGTCTTCTAATTAATTAAATATTATCATTCTTAATTTAAGGTTAAATGGGGAGTAAATAATTTTACTTTTCATTCCTTTTCTCTTACTCTCTTGTAGGATCTACATGGCACCAAGAGGGGGGGTGAATTGATGTATTAAAAATATTACTCTCTTTTAGTTAGTTTAGACAAGTTATCAGCGGAAACTTGTAAATGCAAACATAAACAAACAGAGAAGA
>LTAE01003056.1:21374-39533 GCA_001647135.1 Pontederia paniculata | reverse complement strand
ATATTACGGTGACTCTATATTAAAGAATATGTTAACATTATACGATAAATTTTATGGTGATTATAGGCCATGTTCTTATAGTATATTGTATGATATTATGATATATGATATGTTTCAATGTGCCATGTTGGGTGATAGTATCAGATGATATGTTGTGACATTATATTAATTATTTCAATTGTATATGATAGGCTTCGAGTTAAAATAAGTTGTTTTGATATATCATATGATATGTTTCAATGTTATATGATAGAAATGCTATGTAACCATTAAATGTTAATTATTATAGAATAAATTGTCTATGAGTTGTTAAGTGGAGAAGAACTTGTCTATATAATATGATTTTTCAAATATTACAGACATGATTATGAGAATAGTGAATTAGTTGATTATAATTATGTCACATGAGTTATTAGTATGCTTCATGTTAGAATTTTAATATTCTATTATCATGATTTACATGTTTATTTTGACCCTACATACGAGCCTTTGCTCATGGAAATTATGTATATATATACATATCTGTATGTATATATATGCATATTTTCCATGTATTTTTGGATCCTGCAGGTAGATGGAGAGTGGTCAATGCTCATGACATGGGTTGGCACATGGAACTGAGTCCTGAAGAGTTTACAATTATTTTGTGTCATAATTTTTTATATTTATATACGCATGGAGAACAAATTAAATATTATTTTAATATTTTTTAATCATGGTGGAACGATAGATAGCGACCAATCTCTCGAGTTAAGTTTTTTTTTGTTTCCCGCTTCCGCTATCTCAAGGGTCAGGGCATTACAAGTCATCATAGGTCGTTATAATGTATCACGACCCATATCACCCACAACTATTTTACTAATAACCAGGTTAATGATCTGTGACATTCTATTACGGGTTCGACAGTGCAATTTGAGGGATGAGAATCATTTGTCACGAGTCGTGACTATATATCACGGGTCGTAATCTGAAGCCCAGACATGTCATGAGCTTCATCACGAGTCATGGGAGTTCATAATGGGGTTGACAGAGGACGCATGAACAGTCTACATTTCTCATGACCCGTGATCATTGGTTATGGGTTGTAAGTCATGATTTTGAGTTAAGAGAACTTCTAAGTATCTCAATTTACGGCCCTTCTTACGACCTTGATCTTCCATCGTTACGACCACCATTACGGGCCGTAAGATCACATCAGGACCCGTGAAGGATCAACTCCACCTTTGGAAGTTGACATATACATGATTAACGGTCCGTCATTCAACAGGGACGACACACCATTGATTTTCTTCTATCACAACCCGTCATCTTTTTTTACGATCCGTAAGTCCTAACCCTCGATTGATTAAACCCTCTAGTGCCTCGAATTATGTGTTGTTAGGTTCCATTACGACCTTAGCTACACATCATAACACCCACCATCACGAGCCTTAATGTACCATAATGACCCGTAAATAAACGTTGCTGGCTCAATTACCTCAAGTGCACCCGACCTACAGGTCGTTACATTTTTCACAGGTCGTAACCACCCGAATTTATCACATCTGTCGCGCACGCGTCAACTAATTGCATTTAACACCCCATGACGAAGCGTCACGGGGTACGACGCGGTCAGCACCAGTCTTCAAGGCATTTATTGCCCATTACGCCCCACAATGTGACACCATGACCCAAACGCACCGAGTTACGACCTGTAAAGTCTATCACGACCATTATAGACTACTTTTGACCTGATTCAATGCCATTACGCCCCCTGACACGACCCACGATGCGACACATTAACACCTCACCAACTCGTGTGACACCTCGTGACTACGAATTCACCATTCAACTTTGATCGTTATGACCCGTAATAGATCTTCATGACCCGTAAAACATGCAATTTTTTTTGCTATATATACTAACTCCATTTGCAAAAGTTCAACATTGACGATTCATTTTTTCCACCTTGCGTTCGGCGATTTCTTGCGCAATCTCTGGCGTTCGGCGAGTCTTCCAGAACCTCTACATCACCGGCTACCTAAGCGGACCTCCTGCATCATCCTCGACATAAAGTAGCGTCAGCGCACGAAGGAAGACGATCATCTTCTCCGACTCCCGTGAGCGCGACTTGCATCTGCAACTTCACGACCCGTTAGAGTGCATAACGGGCCATGAATCTGAAGACGACGCGTACTCAAGGGCCGCAATATCCATTACGCGGTGCAACATCTTCCATCACGGGCTGCAATCACTATTATGACCCATGACCCTTTGAAGCAGCGTCGCCGCACCTTCATAACGCCTCTAACGATCATCACGAGCCGCAACTTTCATCCTCATGGTCGTAACAACCTCTTCACGACCTGTGATGATCTACCAAGCTAGACCTGCAGCCTCTGCCGCAGCCGTTAAAGCGCCTAACGCCCTACAACCTTCTTTATCACGACCCGTAACAGCCTATCACGGGTCATCACCAAATGGCGAGTTCCAGTCGTCCTCACCGTAAGAAGATGCCGACACGCCGACACCAGGAGGACCCCATTCCTGAGGAGCTGGCCCCGCCTCCCGCCTTAGAACTTATTCAGAGGCCGATAAAGTTGGTGTTAAAGAAGATTGACCAACGGGCGTGGGAGGGAGTTCTTTGTCTTCTTCGGATTCGGCCCTCTCACTTTTCTCACGACGCAACCATCTTGGAGTACAACCTGAAGGACTTCGTCCATCAGCTATTTGACAACATCGACCTCAACTTTTTCATCCGCTAGTGGTGGCCGACGTATGATTGTCTTACTCTCAAGTTTCTGAGTTCTTTTGAGGTCAAGAACTCAACCGGCGACAAAAGACCTTCTTACTCTTTCCAGCTCTACAACACGAAGTTTTCTCTATCTCTGATAGAGTTTAATGCAGCTTACCTGTTTCTAAATGACGGACCTATGCGGGTGCCCAAAGATTTTAATGGAGTGAATTTTTGGAGGAGGATCACCGGGGCTGAGCACTTAAATTACTACATGGCGAAGAGCACCATGATCCAGAATCCGATGTTCCGCTATGTGCACCGGATCCTTTCCAACACCATCTTTGAGAGGGGCGACAATGATGGCTCAGTCACAGAACCCGAGCTTTTCTTCATTTACTGCATGGCCATCCAAACCTCTATCAATGTGGGGGCCTTTTTGGCGAGGACCTTCCAGAAGACATCTAAGAAGGACAAAAGGACGGTCGTCATCGGTGCTCTTATCACTCCCAGAGCCCACCACCTAAAGCTCGACTTGGAGGACATTAATTCGATGGATGACACAATATTTTAGGATCATCGCATTATCTAAGCAATGAAGCTTGGGGAATTCAGAGGAGCACCAATGTATTCTTCTTTAAGGACACCGATTTTGTTCTTTCGTGTTCTGAGTCGGAGAGGTTCGACCCCTCCAACTAGGACAACTGGATTATCTTGCCATTGGACGCACCTCGGCCACCCCCGTTTGTTCCACCTCGCTGTGTACCTGAGCCCGGCCACCAGGACCAGCCCACTTACATGTTCGTTGACCCTATTATTGTGCATGTTTCTTACGATTTTTCTGATATGCATACTATTCTGACTTATATTCAGTATGATGTTCGCGACATCTGTGGCCGCCAGGAGAAAACGAAGGCCATGGTCTGGCGTATGCATGACAACTGTGTGGATCAGGGCTACTATGTCACACTTCTCTTCCCCCAGCCACCAGGACCCACTGCCATTTCTACCTCTACCACATGAGTAGACTAGGTCGCATCTCTTTGAATTCTCTTTTGTGTCACTGCATTTTGTTTTCATGCATAGTTGTATTTGTTCTTCAACTGGACCAAAACACTAAGGACAATGTTCGGTTTAAGGTTGGGGAAGTAGTGCATTAACATGCATCATGTTTGCTTTTCTCTGTTGTATTGCATGTTTGCTTTATGTATTGCATATGCATCTTTGTTTATATTGCATCATTATTGAAACGTACAAAAAATGAGAAAAATAAAAACCCAAATAAATATCATTCTTGTTGTCTCATGTCTTGGGTATTTTTCTTTGGCTGAAAGTGTTATTCAAAGACATCTTTGTTGGATATCAATTTTTTTGTCTTGAGTTTACCACTTATCACCTTAGTTGGGAAAGTCTGGACCGAAGTTGGTTGCCAAGTAGATTCTGAAACTTAGACGTCAAATTCTTGTTTGGATCTTTCATGTACTTTGTTAAGTATTGCTAATAATTACTTTTCTAATGAACGTATAAGTGTGTCTTGAGCTTATTTACATGAATAGATGAAAAATTCTGGAAAATTTTGAAAAAAATTATGTGCTTGAGTAGTTGAGGAGGCTATGACATGTGTTATCCGGAACCTTGGAGGGTTTGGGCAATTAGATCCGGAGGGGCTCATGCCTGGTGACCTAAGGCCATTTGGTTTGGGATCCACTGATCGAAAGCCTGCTACAAGGGCCCCCTTGTGCAATATGGAGAAGCGCACTAACAACCAATTCACTGCTTGATTCTAACCTTTACTCAGAACCAGGGAGTGTTTGAGCAAGTAAGCTCGAGGGGTACTTCAACACCTTTTGCCCTAAGGCCATTTGGTCCGGGAGCATTCAGTCCAAAGCCCGCTACACAAACCTCCTTGTGCAATCCTGTGTGAAGTCAAGAATCTGAAAAAAAAATTATGCAATAAGCTTACTATACACTTGTAATTTCACTAGGTATGTTCTTATTTGATATATTACACGTTGTTACATGTTAGAGCTAAATTTGAAGGAGTTAAATTTGTTTTAGTACTGAGATTCTATGCGGTTGGGATAATTGGAAAGTGGAATGTAGACTTTGGTGATGAGTGTGTAAACAATAAGGTATGGGGGAAAGTAACCCATATTTTGAGTTTTTCTTTGAACATTGCTTGAGTACAAGCAAATATCATGCTCGGGGAAGTTGATGCATGCATTTTATAACATGTTTTAAGGTTTGCATTAGGCACATTTTTGGATTATTCTGTCATTGTATGCAACTATTTTCTACTTAATTTGATTATATTCTTCCAAGTCCAAAATCTACTCTTGGTTGGTGTAATTTTGCAGGAAATCATCAAGGAAGTCTTAAGAAGAGCTCATATATATTGAATTGGGAGAAAGGGCAGAATTTATGAGAGAGATCACAACTCCAAGATTCTTCACGGTCCGTGACAGCTCGTTACAGGTTGTGACAATGCCAATATCAGCAGAAGCGAAGTCCATCATGAGTCATTATGAATGATTACGACCACTATAGAGATACACAAAGGCCACATCCGTTTAGTTATGGGCCGTGATGCTTTATCATGGGGCGTAAGGAGATCAACTACTAGACTTTCAGCGCATAACGAGACGTCATGTAGTGTTACAGCTAGTTCAGAGAGCATCAAATCGCACATGTAGAACTTCAAGGGTCGTAACGCCATGTAACGGGTTATTATGACACCACTTACGGGATGTGATCAGAAGTTACGACATCTACAGGAGAGCCATCAATTGCAAAACATTCTATTACGGGTCGTGAAAGGGAATCACAAGCCGTAAGTCAGAGAAGAAGGCTTGACGATACCAGATCATGGCCCAAGTTACGAGTCGTAATAAATCATTACGGATCATGACATGTTGAGCAGATAAATATCAAATGGACTTACGGACCGTGATATTCTGTCACGGGCCGTGAGGAAGATATGGACGATGATATACTTGCGATTTTGAAGCAATTCAACGGCCAAGAAGATTTTGATTTGATCTAAGACTAAGGAGATCCAGTTTGAGAGTTGTTTTGTGGGATATGAAGGTTACTCTGATGAAGTTTTAATCACCACCCTTGATCAAAAGGGGTTTTGATAAGAAGGCTCACACGAAGACTCTATTTTCAGCCTTATAAACCTAAGATATAAGTATACTTCATCTGCAACCTAAGAAGGCATGCTAGGAGTCGTCAACATGTACTTTGAAGCCATAGAACGAAGGTTTACTCTTGAAGGGTTGTTGGACGAAGAAGAATTCGATCATCCGTTAAGGAGGCATTTCTGAGTAGTCTACCGTCCGAAAGAGTATTTTCTATTCCACTTATTGTTGGGATGAACAATTTATCTATCTTAGTCTCTGTAATTCTTTTAGGATGAATTTAATTTGTGAAACTTGTTGTTAGGTTTTGAATGATTCTATGTTTTTCAGATTTTTTGTTATCGATATTAGTCATTCATTTTTTAGATCATGCTTACTTGAGTTATAACTTTGTGTTGATCATTAATTGTGCAGTGTGATTGACTTCTTTGCAATTCATGACATGTTCCTTTGATCCGTTAAGGACAGAGTAGGGTGTGGTCTGTTAGGTTAACACGTTAAAGGTAATTTAATAGTGTAGGAATAATATTGATTCGTTCTGTGATATTAATATGAAAAGTAAAACCATTAAGGAGTGCTTGTTAGGTTAACATCATTAGAATAGTTGATTTATCCGTTAAGGAAAATCATACCTAGGTGTGTTTCTAATACATCTGAAAGTAATTGTTGAAAGATTTCATGTTTTAATCATTTCTGCGAGAATTCTCAGTGCATACGTTTTCCATACTATCATCTGGGCCTAGCCATCACCCATTATCATTCTGAATATTTTTTTATCTTAATTTTACTTTCTTGTTTCTGAAACTGAACCAACCTTAAACCAATGTTGTCTCCTATTAGCCTCTCGGATTAGATAGTTACATAGTTCCTCGTCGGTTTGACACTCGACTATGCACTTTATTACTTGAATGACTAGTGCACTTGCTAGCATCTGATTTGTCGTGTTCGCATTTTTCGCATCACCCCTCAATTTCACAAATGCCTCCGATTAAGGACATATCGTTCGATGAGGAGAGAGTGCGAACAAGAAAGAAAATCAAACCGAACACTTGTCCGTGTTCGATCACAATAAATTAGGTCGCTGGGATACCATGCCTCTTGGCCCTTGTTTGCAAGAGTGTGCTCTTCTTTCCTCTATCAAAGGCCTTTCTAGGCCATGGAAGATAAGAAATGAAAGACTTCTTCTTATTAGTTATATAGGAATATGTTCTAAAATCTTCGCAAACATTCAATTCAAAAGAAATCAAATGATGGGTTCATAATGGAAACTGAATAGTTCAACAACTTCAGAAATCAAAAGATTAATCCAATCCATCATCCCTTTATACTAACTCTAAGTTATCCTACTAAGTTACATATCACGTTCATCATCGAATAAAAATTATAAAGTTCAAAGATGCTCATAATGTTCTTCGTCTACAATTTGTTCTTCAATGACGTTCATTGTCTCCACTGCTCCTCCTCTGTGCGCTGGTGCAAAGATGTGATTCTCCCTTCTAATGATCTCATCCCCAAAATGGAGGTCTTCCGAAATGGGAGCCTCCCCTCTCTCCATAAGGTTTTTCCTCCTTTAAATATCTTCTTTCCTTCCATTTTATTCTCTTTTCCTTTCTTGGCATCTGTCCCCTTTGTCCTCTCAAAAAGATTCCCTTGATTTTCTCTGATTCATCCTTGCCAATAATGAGCTATTATGATTCCCCATTTTTTCAGCGATTTTATCATTTTTTTGGTGATGCAACATACAAGGTTGTGATGTTCATTCAAGCGAGGATGTGAAAGCTCCATTCTCCAAAGTTCCTAAATAAGGCATAAAGCAACATCATTTTGTTTTATATGTATGAAATTATAGAAATTGAATCATGATAGGGTATGCTTGCTATAAAATGAGAACTTGGCACAAAATGCTCAAAGTAAGACTTGAAAACAATGTCAAATAAGACTCGAGAAGGTTTAATATTATGCTCTTGATGCATCACATCAATAATCTTTGGACTTGAACCTTTGCTTGTCCTCAAGCAAATGGATTAAGATTAAGGCAATTGATTTTCAAATGCGAAGACCACAGTATAAGGAATAAGTCATATTTCTAAAAACATTTTACTTCAAAAGTACATTGTGATTGACTTAGACTTGACTTGATAATACTAGACTCAAGAATCACTAAAGCTCTACCTGAATACAACACACGATCACAACCACTCGTTAGGTAAGAGAATCCTCTTTTTAACAAAACCAAGACAATCTTCCCCTTTTCTTTTTATTTCAGAGCATATACATCTTCCAACACATTTATTTTCTTTTTCTTCCTTACCCTCGCCCCCTTTTATTTCTAAAAAGTGCAAATGCAGGGATGTGAAAGCAAAAGAGAATTTTTTCTAGCATATCCTTACGTTCTTTCGGGAATACTCGATGAGGATATTAAGAGTGTTGTGAAACAACATACTCTTGACTTTTCTAAGTGGAAGGTCAGAGGAGTAGTTATTGGGGTGAGAGATGGAATTATCCATCCTTTTCTCCCAAGAATACTTGGGTAGGTACTTGGAGTGGTTCAAAAGAATACTCTTGAGTTATTCGAAAAAGGTAAAACATCCCTACAAACATGGAGGGTGGACAATGAGATTCATATTTTTGCTCTTTTCATGAGGGTCGGTTACTGGTAAAGATATAGAATTCTCAAGCCAAAAAAGGAATGTTGTGATAAGCATACAGTTTGATGCAAAGAACTTTGGTTCCTAAATACAGTCAGTCCGGTCAATCATACATCAAGTCACAGTGTTGAAATCAAAAGCTATACTAACACGTGGCTTGAACCTTATACTACCTTAATTCAAAAGTTGAGAAATAAACAAGGTAAGCCTAAGTCTATATGCAAGTGCATAACAGGGTATGTCAAGAAAAAATTCATTCTATGAGCAGGATTGTGATACGAGGTGGTTCGGATTGTGATGCACACAAACAAAATCAAAATTCCCAAATGGGAGTAGAGATGTGATATACAATAGAAACAGTGGGTGGTTAGACAAACAATCAATATGCTTCATGGTATGTGCATAGATAAGAGTGGGTTAAGGATCATACCATAACATCTCCGGACTTAAACCCAATAGTGTCATCAGTGTTGAAGTCAAGGCAGGAGGGCAATTAATCTCCTTCAAACATGTGTGAGGAATCCTTGTTGGTGCTTTTCAGCATTAATGTCATGCAACTCTTTATCTGGTTTCTCTCAGCAACAAATTCTTAGATGTTTGAGAATGGGTGTTAATTTTTCCTTCCAATTGTGGATAGTTTGATTTATGTAAAAATAAACAATAAAGAAAGGTTATTTATAATCTCGGTTGCCCCCCAGGAAGCGTCATCGTTAATAGTCCTAGACTAGACTTCTTCGTACTAAAATTTAGCTCAGTTCTGAAGATGATAGTAAGTTAAGAACCTCTCTTTGCTGATTTTGTATTTTGTATTTCAATTGATAGATTTTCTGCACCAACCAGTGAACCTTGAATGTCTTCTTCTTTTCATTGATAGACTTCACTATTCCAGGATCAAATATCTGATGGACCTTTGGTGGACCACACCATCGAGGTCTCAATTTTCTTAGGAAGGGTTTAAATCTTGATTCAAATTACATAACTTGATCACTCATGACAATCTCCTCTTTGAAAGTATTCATTGGGTACTCTACCACTTTTCTGTGTTGCATGTGAATACAGGGGAAGGGTTTCACCTCTATTGAAGGTGTCTTTGGAGTTTTAGAAAAATCAACTAAAGTTTCTGAGCTCTGCCCAAACAGGATTTCCATGACTATGATACTGCATATAGAAGGATGCGACTGATAACCATAATCACATACTTAGATTTTTTTCTACTCATTTGTCCATCAATTTCTGATAAGCTTGAACTTTAGGATCATTGCACTCTTCAAAGATGGGGAATGTCTTTAGTGAGTCTTCAACTTGATTTACAGTTTTGAACACTTCTTGACAACTTTCTTAATATCCAGATTGACACACCCCAACTTCTCAATGGTAGACTTGTGATTCTCTTTAGCTATTATCTCTTTCTCAGTTGGGTATGACTAATCAACAGACTTTTCATTTAGAAAAGTTTCATCCTTATCATTCGCTTCAGGATCCTTGGATCTCCATCGTGTTTCAGTAGCCATTTTTGCATTGGGTTTTTTTTATATATGTGGCTTCTGAAACCTCTTCATTTGCTTGGTCCATGTGTCAAATTTCGCAGATTCATCTTCCACCAACTTAATAAATGATTACTTTGGGTAACTAAGATCACAACAATACATTTGTTCTGAGCATGTGTCCAGAAAAAATTGATAATCTTGGGTTTCATAATCATATGATTCTTTAGAAGTAGAATAAATTTTCTATGAATTTTGAGATTCAATTACAGCCGAGACCTCTTGAGAAACTTTTTGAATTAGTTCATGATCTTCATACATATTCTCATATAATAGATATGTAGACAATTGTTACTCTAACTGAAATTTCAGCATCCTCTAAGGAAAAGACAATACTAGTTCATGCTGAGAGAACAAAGGAGTAACATCCTTGTCATGTGATGATGTCTTCTGAGATACTGATGGTTGTACTTCTTGTGTTGCTTGAATGTGTTCAACAATTTAGAGGTCACCTTTAAAACTTTCTTAGCTGGAATATTTTTTTGAACATAAGTTGAAACATGTTGGACATTAGAATTTGTACATGTTGTGTTCCTTCAATAATATCTCTTCTATCCTTCAATGTTGTTGCATGAGTCTGCTCTTCATGGTTAGGCTCTGGTGGTCTCGGTAGAACAACTTCGGATCTAACAAGAGATGAACTATTTTGGAGGCAAGCTGACTCTCTAGCAACGTATTGTGGATAACAAGATGATCCAATCTCCAATTCATTTGTTGCATGTCCTCTTCTAGCTTTATCATCATTGTCTCAATAGGGTCTTCAATTGTACAGTTGGGAGATTCAGGTTCGGCTGATGTCCATTGTTGTTGTGGTAGACTCTCAAGCTACCAATTTTGATTTTGATAAGTTTGGTTATCATACTGCTGCAATAAGTTGCAAGTTTATGAGAGTGCCCTTATACTCCACACATAATTTCTGGAGTTGTCATCATGTTGATTTGAGAAGAAAGATTTAATTTTCCAATAGTTTTTTTAACAGCTTCCTCAACACCTGATGAAATAAAATTTGTAGGATCAGTTGATTGCATATTCTCTGGTCTTCTTGCTCTTTCCTATTTTAGATAATGATAATCCTCGGCTAAGGTTTCAATCAACCTATAAGCTTCAATGTTAGTATCATCAAGGACTCATCCAGCAACATTATCAAAATCAATTATAGTTTGATAGTTGAACCCTGAATAAAAAAAATCCAGCAACTGCCACCTCTCAAAACCATGATGAGGGCAAGATGAAAAAAATCCTTGAAACATTTCCCATGCTTCTTTTTTATTCTCCATATCTAGTTGGCAGAAGTTGTGAATTTCATCTTGGATGTAAGAAGTCTGGATAGGTGAAAAAATTTAACTAGAAAATTCTGCACAAGAGCATCCCAAGTGTTGACATCTTCAGGTTTTAGTGCTTTCCACCATGCATTGCTCTTTTCCTTTAGGGAGAAAGAGAACAACTTTAGATAAATAGCTTTCTTATGGAATATTGCTAAATTGGAGAGTATCAACAAATCTGCTTCAAGTTATCCAGATGCTGAGTTGGGTCTTCAGTGATTGTTCCTCCAAGTTGATCTTCTTGTATCATGGTCACTAGTGCAGGTTGAAATTGATAATTTGCATTTTCCATAATTGGGGCACTTGGATCTTGAACTTTGCACAACAAAAATATGAGAATCAGATGCATCAATTCCAATTTCTAACTATAGGTCAGCTGTTGTAGATGGTTCATAATTCAGATCTACTGCAGGTGATACTTCATAAAAAGATAATTGAGAAAACTTGGACTACAATTCAGAAATCAGCCGTCTTTATCTTGTTTAGCTTTTGTTTCTTTATTTTTCTTCCTGAATTCTTTCTCTAGTTCAGAAAAATAGCAATCTCCTTTAGAAAATCCAAATCTTGACATGTGTTATATCAGGGTTAATAGCACAACAAAAAGAAAGAAGAAAGAAATGAATTTGGAAAAAAAATTCACAAGTTAGGCTAAACTACTTATGATATACACAATGAAAATGATGAAACTAACTAGCTAAGTGATTTTTTTCCAAAAATTGGCAACTGCTTCCCCGCCAACGGCGTCAAAAACTTGATGTGCGCTATCTAGAGATTAATTCAAAATCAGCTTCAAATACAGGTATTCAAGCAAGGTTGTGACAATGTATATGCAGGACTGGTGGATGACGATATACAATCAATTTAAAAAAAAAAACCTTAGAGAACACCACGATTGTTGCAAGTATATAGCTATCGAAGGTAGTACTTAAAGTGTCAAATTCACAAGGAAGCAAAAGCAATATTCGGGAAAGAATCACTTTGATCTAAACAACAAGATTAAGAGAAAGATAACGAAAATGTAATGAAATAAGAATCTTAAACTATCAAATTTTTAGGGGTTTTAATATTAAGGAACGATAACCAAGTAATCACAAGGTAAGATAGAGCGATACCAACAAGGTTGTGAAGAACCCTAGAGTCAGTATTATGTCGGGGATGTTGGATCATATTATCATTAACATATAAGGTTATATATACTAGATCAGTTTTCGGCAAAGAGACGAATCACGAATTCCTTTTCAAAGGGAGTTCAATCATGAACTACCTTCATCTATGTAGCGAAGAGCATAAAAGAGTCCCGAAACCTAATCTAAGTGAGTCCAATAGTTGCTACTGGGTTGAGGGTCTTTCGGCATACAACCCATGCATCACAGATTGCAGAACTTGTGATGGAGCGCACTACCAGACTATGTATGATCGAGATGGAATGACTAGTCCTCCAAATGCTCTAAACTCGAAAGAGTAGCAAGATTGATTCCTCATGGTTGCAAAAATGTGATAGCATCGATGATAAAGAACCAAATCATATTCGACGGGATATAAAAACCATGACCACTCATTCTCATGAACGCCTCCGACTAAGGACGTATCGTCCGATGAGGAGAGACTGCGAACAAGAAATAAGATCGGAGCGAACGTTAGTACGTGCCCAATCATAATAAATCAAAACTATTCACAAACGCTTGGTTTAAAAGAAGTAAAATGATGGGTTCATAATGGAAACCGAAATAGTTCAACAACTTTAGAACCAAAAGATTAATCAAATCCATCATCCCCTAATACTAACTCTAAGTTATCCTACTTAGTTACATACCATGTTCATCTTCGAACAAAAAGTATAAAGTTCAGAGAAGATCATAATGTTCTTCATCTACAACTTGTGCTCCAATGATGGTCATCGTCTCCACTGCTCCTCCTCTGTGCGTTGGTGCAAAGATGGAATGGTCCCTTCCAATGATCTCCTCCCCAAAAAATGGGGGCCTTCCGAAATGGGAGCCTCCCCTCTCTCCTTCAGGTTTTTCCTCTTTTAAATATCTTCTTTCCTTTCATTTTATTCTCTTTTCCTTTCTTGGCATTTGTTCCCTATGTCATGTTAGAAAGATTCCATTGATTTCCTCTGATTCGTCCTTGTCAATAATGAGTTGTCATGATTCTCCATCTTTTCAGTGATTTTATTCTTTTTTGGCGATGCAATATACGGTGTTGTGATGTTCATTCAAGCGAGGACGTGAAAACTTCATTCTCTGAAGTTCCTAAAATAAGGCATAAAGCAGCATCATTTGATTCTAAATGTATGAAATTACAGAATTTGAATCATGATAAGGTATGCTTGTTATAAAATGAAAACTTGACACAAAATGGGGGCTTAAGATCAAAGTAAGACATGGAAACAATGTCAAATACTATTCGAGAAGGTCGGATGTGGCAAGGTATGTTTTTGAGGCGTTACAAATAATATATTTGTATAATGATCCGTGAATAGGAGTGTACCTTGGATGCAATCAATAGATTGGTGAGCTTCTTCGACTTGCATGGCAATGACTTGCGCAATACCCTCTGAGGAACGACATCTTGCTTGTCATTTCCTTTGTCACGAACATGTCCTCGCTTTTTTGAACAATCCCATATGAAATTCCCTACCATTCCATGATGTAAGAATGTACATGACTTCATGCGACATTCACTAAGGTGAAACCTTTACATTGATCTTTGTCCTTTGCTTGCTCATCCTTTTTTGTGTGCTTGATAAGGTTGATTCCTTTGCCATTTTCCCTTGTCTTGACTTTCTACTTTCTTGGATGTCTTGCCCTTGGAGGAAGTGACCTCTCCTTGAATTTCCTTATGAATTTTGCTACAAGACTAACGACTTCAATAATGGTCTCACACTGATCACTCATCACTCTAGCCTTAGGCCTTGATTCAATCCTTTTATGGACCTCTTTTCCATTTTGATTTCACTTTCATGAAGGTCACCATATGTCTCCGATTTGAGGTACATTCCAATAAATTCATCCATGATCAAGCTATATTGTTGGAGGCCAACACATTGATCCCTCTTTTGATCTTTGATATAATTCAAGAAGAAATGTTCCTCAAACACTCCACAAAGCTTTCCCAAGACACATCATCATCTCCATCAAAGGTGGTCTTCATGGTAGACTTCCACCAAATCTTTACCTCCAAAAAGGTGATGTGGCGCATACAACACTTGTTTTTCTTTCGGGCAATCCATGAATTTTAAAGTGTCCACCACCTCTTCCAACCAAACTTCAGCACCCTTGGCTCCTTCCTCACCATTGAACATAGGTGGGTCGAACCTCAGAAACATTTCAATGGAGTCATATGCACCCTCATTCCCATTGGCGTTGCATGCGGCCCTAATCAATAAATCAAGGAAGTCGTTCCTCTCATCCACAATCAGTTTTCGCCTTGATCCCATCTACATGCATACATTAATAATGGTTAGGAACATGAAATATGTACCTTCTACATGGTAGTTGCTCATAATGATTGCACATTGACTTTATACTAAGACACATTAAACCTTGAGACACTTAAGAGCCAACTCTAAGCTTTGATACCAATTGTAACGCCATCAAATCCGCACCAAAGACATAGGCATCCCCGATGGAAATCTAGGACATTACGTTCTATAAATTGACTTCGCATTATCCTTATAAAAACATGTAAAAACTTAAAAACTAAACATGGCAGCGGAAACATAATCATACACAATCCATACTAGCTTCATAGCAGTCTAAAACCATAATAGGCTCTAACCTAACATCAATTATGGTGTTCAAGACACCCCATAATATAAATGAGTTTGCGATAAGGTTTACAACTCTAAGCCCCATAGGCTATACAAGGATTTGGAGTTTCAATTCCATGACATCACATAAAGGACTCAATAGAAGATAGTGAGGACTATGCATCAATAACACTCGTAGCCTAGGCCCACGCCACCAAGTCACCTACTCATGCTCACATGCATGGATCCAGAATTTAGTGGAGTTAGTTGGCATATCCATAATAAATTATAAAAATCTATCATGTTAAAAGAGATCGTATGCATTAAGGCACATTATGGCATCATTTTGTGTATCTTTGTTTATTTAACTTTAACATTGCCTTCATCATTTTGGCATAAACTTCCATTCATTTGGTAATCTCTATAATGCACATAACATCCATAACTTTACATTTATGTTCATGAAATTTGATTTTCCTTTTTTTTCCTTCAGAGTTCCCTTCAACTCCGTCCTTCATCTTATTTGGTAGATAGCTTATTATCTTGTTTGATAGAAGAGTTCTACCGCAACATCCCATCAACATTGGTTAGCTAGACCATATGGGATGCCATTTTCCCTATGGGAAACTCACACATTGTTTCCAATGTATACATCGTTTATTAGAGACTCACATACTAATTCTAGTATAGATACTGCCTCCTTGATGGTTATGACAAGACTTCGCTTCAATCCATCTTTTAGTTACATTCATCAAACACTATACTTGTGGCATCTTTTAATCTACTTTACGTGTGAACATGCATGTAGTTCCTAAGCGAATTCAATAACATCATTCCTTCAAATAAAGCTTAATATTTAATAACTTTTAGTTCACATGATCATCAAAGGTATAAATAAATCATAACATGAATATATGACATAACACTTCCCAAATGTCAAATCTGAATCATTTCTAATGATTTATAATCAAAATCTAATGTCATATTCATCAATATGAGCTATCCATATTGACCAATATGGGCTACTAGTATTGACTGATATGCCCATATTGACTAGTATGGTCTATCAATATTGTCAATGCGACCTACTCATATTGACCAATACAATCTATCTATATTGACTGACATGACCATATTGTTCAATACGACTAGGGGCGTTTTAAGCCAAATAACTTGGCCGAGAATATTTTGAGCAAACTATAGTATATAATATGGTCGTATAGAGTACTCTGCTCTTTCTTTTTCTTTTCATACCTTATCATCCACATATCATCTTAGGCTTATACATTAAATGTTCTAAGTCAATCTTCTATTTTTTTACACAAAATTGAGCATAAGACATTCCCAAAGGAGTCAAAATCATCCTTACAACATCTAATCATAATTAGAGTAAAAACATGAACATCATGTATAGCAATTAGGTTCAAAAGAAATCATGTGCATTGTTAGGGTTCCAATAATAAAGAACATCCATCATGGAATCTTTATATATTTTAGGTTCCAATTGTATTGATAACTTAATTTATTGCATCAAAAAATACATGAACATGATAAGATTCATATATACCATAATTTCTAATGCAGTCGTTATTCCATTTCTTAGAAAGCAAGTTGTCATCCAAAACTCCATCTCAGTCAAACAATCAATTCATTAGAATGGGAAGAAGGAGGTTGGATCCCCTCTTCATACCCTAGCTAGGGTTTTTAGTAAACAAATCCTTTTCTTCCTCTTGCCTCTTAATTTTTTGCTTCTTTTTTCTCTCATTTCTCAATCCATTGTTGAAATTCCTTCTTCCTCTTTTTCTCCAAGCCTTGTGTGATCTAAACCCCATCCAATCTCCTCTTGATTTTCTGCACCGATCTAGGGGAGCTTGATTTGGGCAAATAGAGGCTATGCGAGAGTGTGGGAAAGAAAGAAAGGGTTTTGGGCAGGTTTAGGTCTTTTGTAAGTGAGGTTTTAAGTGGGCTTTGGGACAAATGTCAAAAATATTTTCCATTTTAATTTTGGGGCTTTACACATGATCTCAACGATAAATTATAAATCAAAGACAAATTAAATTGTTCAATATCATACATCGGACTTGCACAACAAAAACTAGTCACATTTTAAAATCAGCATATTGTAATTTATCTAAGGCACCAAGATGAAGGAATTATGTCCTTACTTATCCCTTGGACTACTATGCATGGTCAATGACAATAGCATGGAAATTGTGTCTCGAAATTGGTGCATAACGGTGATACCATGGGGTCTTTCTCACATACCAATAAAGATGTCATAGAATGCCTAAAGAATTATTCCAAATTCTTTTTGGCACGAATTGAGTAAAGACAACTACTAAGTGAATTTTGGGTCAATTGGAGTTGTCAAAAAATTCTTTTTAGTTTCAATGCCAAGAAAAAATAAAAAATAAATTATAAAAAAAATAACAACTCGATACCTATGGTTGAAATTTTATGTATATTAGGTCTTATGCATTTGTAGCTGACAGAAAAATTTGGAACGCAATCGGATGAGCAAAAATTATTAAAAATGAGATAAGATATGATAAATGAGAACACATATTTCTATGATCGAGCGTCCGAGTGGGGCGAAATGAAAGGGAACATAAGAGCTCACAGAGTATTTTGCATCCTGAAAGAGTCATGATGTGAGAAGCTTGTGTGTCCACATAGTAACGACAATAGAAATGTGTCCCAAAATTAGCGCATAACGGCGATTCTGTGTGATCTCCCTCACATGTTAATAAAGAACATAACGTTGAATCTAGGATCCTGAGAATGTTTTGAATGATCACAAATTTGTAAGTGAACTCAGCCTGTACTGATGAACTTGTTTAGCTGATTTCTGTAACAGGATATATTCAAGTTCAGAGTAGTTGATGCGAAAAATGCTGACATGCAAATTCATATGCTAGCAAATGCACTAGTCGTTGAAGTAATAAAGTGTAAAGAGTAAGGATGTCGAACCCACGAGGACTAATGTAACCTAGCCTTATCTAATCCTAAAAGTAATAGATAAAAGATTTAATTTCAGTTTT
>LTAE01003055.1:3809-39536 GCA_001647135.1 Pontederia paniculata | reverse complement strand
CCACAAATATCAGAATGAATTAGTTCCAACAACTCAGTTTACCTTGTCCCCACACCATGCCAAAAGGAGATCTTGTCATTTTACCAGCCAAGCAATTCTCACATGGCACTGTTCTTGCACCAAAAATGTTGGACACTAAATTCATCTTCTTTATTTGTTCCATTTTAGAGTTTCCTGGATGTCCCAATCTCTCATGTCAGAGATCATAATCAGACATATAACACAACGAATACTGGGAAGAGTCTTTTATTTTATTATTTTTAACGACATTCAAGGCAAAACAATTCTTAATCGTGTATATATCTTTCGGTTATATACACCTTACTGTTCTTTCCTATAATGACCCGACTACTATAGAGCCTAACTTCAAAGTCCTTTTTGCAAAAAAGACAGGAACATAAATCAAATTGTGTCTCTCTCCTGAGACGTACGACATGTACTTGAGTATCACTAAGCTGTCACCTAGATCCAGCTTGTACTCATCAGTACCCTCAACATCGAAGTATGTGTTCTTGCACATATATTTCATTTGTTCCTATTTTGCCAACTCTTTGAAGTTTATAAGACCCTCTTTGGTCTTCCAATGTGGTGAGTCGCATCTGTGTCGATCTACCACTCATTTAATGTCCTTTGACATCGTCTTGTATTCCACCACGATGGCGAAACAGAACTTACTGATGCTTGTGTCTTTTCCTTGTCTTTCGCCTCTTTGACCTCTGCTCGGTGGGCCTTTGTTCTTGTCTTGTCCAAATCTATGGGATAGTTGGCCTTGAAATGCTCAAACTTTCAAATCATGATAAGCCCCTCTTGGAACTTGTGCCCTACCTAAGTTTTGAACTGCTTCTTTGTAGGGCTGAAGGTTGACCTATTCCTTCAGCCCTTCAGCAACTTCCTCCACGTCCAAGATATCAATCTTTTTCTTTCCCTTGGCCATTTCCTACTTGATGGCCAAGATGTAGGGCAGTTCAACTCTTTTGATCGACTTGTTCACACGAACAGTCATGACGATCATGTCGAAGGCAGACAAGTGAGACTATTCAGCACTAAGATGATCGAACACATTTTTGCCAGGCTTATAAGTTCTTCGCCATTATAATATTTTATTCACATGATCAGACACATTTGTTCGACTCCATTTACATGTGGTGTACTTGTACAATAGCAATTGTACATCCATGTCCCTTTTAGACACATACTTTCTTTTAGAACTTTTCAAAGCTCATAGGCGCTTTTTAGGTGTTCAATGTGTCACCTAGCTCAAAAGCTACTCATTCAAATAACATTTTATATGAATTTTCTAAAGAATAATTAAGAGATGATATGTTTCAATTCTTTATCATGAACAAATACTTAGACTTATTCTAAGTATATCATGTCTAAAGATGATAAAACAATTATACTAAAAGTTGTTTCTCAAGAAACTAGTTTTTTTCTAATAAAATTAATTTAATTTTCTCAAAAATAAACATATACTAAAATTATTTTCAAAAGAAAATTAACTTTATCCAAAAATAATTTATCAGAAAAAGTGTGCTAAAATTATTTTCCAAAAATTAATATTATCCAAAAATAATATTAGCATAAATAATGTACTAAAATTATTTTCAAAAAATAATTTTGCCCGAAATAAATTATATTTTTTAAGTGATAATATTCTAAAAAAATTTCAAAAATTAATTTTATCTGAAAATAATTTTTAATAGAAATAATATCTGAAAAATTAAAATAGCCCAAAAATTATAATTTGTCCAAAAATATTTTGATTTAAAATTTTGTCCGAAAACAAATAATGTCCAAAAATATTGACGTTGACAATAAATAATATTATCAAAAATAATATTAATTACTGGCATATAATGTTAATTTTCAGAGAGAAAAATATTTCCTTAAGAATATATATATATATATATATTTAATATAATAGAAAAAATGATAAAATGCAATATATATATATATAATTCAAATGTAAAGTTTCTGAAAAAAAAAATGTTTTTTTTGGCAATGTTAAACAAAAAAAATTGCATAACTCAATAATTCCTAAGGGATAATTATAAGGTTCTAATAATGGTTCAGTTAAAAAAATGAATTATTAGTTAACTAAATAACAGTTTTGGAAATAAATCTCAAATTAATAGTATGCCTGCACTAAACAAGGAACCAATAATAAATCCAAAGCAGCAATAATAATTTCAGTAATTAACATGACATATTGACAAATCAATAATAAGAAATAACATTCAGGCCAAAAAATAATAATGGATGCCATTTATGGTATGATTGTTGAATAATACTTGCAGAATGACAATTTATGGAATCAAAAGTAAATTGTAACACTACCTGAGATTCAATGATAATATTTTCAAGATGATTGTTGAATTCAATGATATAAAGTAATTTTAGGGAATAATTAACAAAATTTAATGCTGATGATTTCAACAATCAATGACCAATTAATAATATTATCTGCGCGTGGTTAAAAAAATAACGCAAGTATATATGAAACGTTTCAATTAATATCGGATGTAATGCAATAAACTTATATTAGTTAAAAAGAAATTTATGGTCACGATTAAACGAAATAATAGTTGCTCTACGACTTGGATTTATCTGAAAAAGTGTATCGTTCACCGGTGAACGTTCGAACAGGGAGTCGCCGAAGATGTAGTCATCAGTTTACCTGTAGCGGCAGCAGCATGGCGCATCCTGAGAATCGAAGTCCAACTCTGTCCTGGACTAAGCTCTCGGCGGGACGAATCTTTCGACGTCGAGATCATCGGTGACATGAAACTCTTGGCATCTCGATATACCTGACGATGGAAGGTCCGCCAGAACCGGCTCTGATACCAATTGAAGAACGAGAGGAAGAAAGATAAATTCCGCAAATTCGGATTGGGGGCTCCTAGCACGCGCTCGTGTCCTTTAATAGCCGCTGCCATGCAGCACTCCACCCCTTTTTTTTAATAATAATAAGTTTCTTCAAACTATTGTAATATTTTTATGTTTGAGTTATTGCCCATTTTTTATATTGCAGTTACCAAATTATATGCCATGATGTGCTTGTGCGCCTCCTTTTGGACCATAATTTGTTTGTCTTGTCATGTTTTTGTTAATGTCCAATTATATTTCAACTCTTTTATTTAAATTTTATTATAAAACAAATCAGAATATATGTTTATATTAAATGTAAAACATGTTCTATAGTTCTCTTTTATTTATTTAGACTATAACATCTATTACTTGTAATATATAATAATATAAGGGACAAAATAAGATTGTAGAAATATAGAATAGTTGAAAGATAATGAAAAATTTGACGAATAAAATGAAAAATATTGTCTTTTACTTCATCTCAAGTCACAAATCTCTTAATGGCAGATGAGGCACCCAATAGGAATCTTCCTCTTACGCAAGGACTAAAACTTGAGACATTTAAAGACAAGCTAGTTAATCACTCATCCCAATCTCAGTTAGGATTTGACCTTAGTTTTCAATATCCAAATCATTCAACTATTGTACAATTACATTTTAAACCACTCTACTTTTTACAAAATAATTATTTGGATAAACCAAAGTTATATTTCAATATACTATCATCGAACTTTTGGCTTGTAAATCTAAATTTAATTGTAGACATATCTTAAGAATATTTTTTTATTAAAATCTTAGAATACAATTGAACACATTTTTTTCAGCATATCATGACTACTTTGTGGGTACAATAAATTTAAAGATTTATAAATTCATTTTCTTCATTATCATCTAAGTCACGAGCCATATTAAAAAAATAATGAAATACTTTAATGACATATGCACATTTACAAAAACTATAACTTTTTACATATAATAATTTCCATTTCTAAATATTTTATGCAAGATATATTAAATAAGTGAAAGTTTTGGCGATCATTAACAATATGATAAAGAATAGTTAGGCATACACCATATATGCTCGACATACATTTGAAAGGACTAAATTAAATTAAGTTACACTTCTTTATTAAGTTGAAACCTAAGTAACTAAAACTATGATTTTATAATAAGTTTCGCACAACACTTCAAATGATATTAAAATTACTAGTGATGATGGAGGCTAATGGTGTCTTCTTGTACGGAAAAGAAACAAGTGATGACCATAACATGATGTGGTTACTTAAATCACGCAATTAAGTCGAGAATACGACAATTACGGGCTATGTTTGGTCCAAAATTGTGACCTTAGTAAATGAGTTATGTGACAATGGTGATAGGCTTTATAATTACTCATCCTTTGGAATAACTTTTATTTACTCATAGTGTATAACGACATTTGTTCTTGCTATCATTTCTCATAAAATCAGAAATAAACTCATAGAATTATAAAATTGAAGGACTATTTGGATTATAATTTTAACTAATACTATCTCTTTTGTGTTTATTGTATTAATTAATGCTCTTAAAGTATTTTAAAGAACCTAAGGTGTGAATGAGTGTAATTGACATTTTTTCATTAATGGTTAAACTAATTACCATGCATTTAGAATTAACATGACAAAAATAGTCTTAAAGAATAATAAACAAAGAAATTATTTAAATGTCCACTATAAATTAATAGTCCATAGAAAATAAAAGTTCTTTGATAGTTTCTTTAACACAAATTCACTTTGTGGCCTCATATTTGGTCCAATATAACAGCAATATTAACTAAACAATGTGTTTGTGGTCATTGGATTGTAATTTCCCATCCTCTTTACCAATATTTATTTACTCATAAAATTAACTACAATTTAGTTCTTTGGAGGATGGAACTATTAGTCATAAATCGCAACAAAGTATATATAATTATAAGATGGAAGGGAATGTTTAAATTAATTACTATTTCTCAAAATACTCCTTTTATTTTGTACAATTTTTTTTAATTAATGCATATAAATAATTTCTTAATTTCCCTACTTAAAATGTCTCAAAGAACTTTTTAACTAAGGATGATTTTTGAATCGGAAATTAACCTTTATCATTAATTGTTAAAATAATGGCATAGCATTAGAAATTAACTTAAATTATATTTAAAGAGAAATAACAATATTTCCATACATGAAAAAGGAAAAAATAACATGCTTATATTGAATAAATTCTGCTAGCATATATATGAATTGTGCAATTTGATAGAATAAGAGAACACCTAAATTTTGTACGCTTAAATTAATGTTTGTCAAGGAAAATAAACAATATAATGTGTGTATTATCATATATAATTAATCATTAAAAAATAATCAGTGAAATGTCATATGAGAAAAAAGCTTATAGAAACGCAAGAAAAAGACCTCCTAAGACATTGTCCTTGTGGATTAAATTCACATTTTTAAGTTAATTTTATAATAACTAGTGAACTAAAAATCTTATTGCAAACCAATTATTTATGGGTATATTTGAAAAAAAATGGTTTAAAATACTTATTGTGTTCCATTATATTATTATAATGTAGGCCAATGTGATATGGTTGGACATTGCATGTAATCACAAATGGTGTATCAAGAATAATTAAAATCTTCTTATTTCTAGGTGACGCAATAATGTATTTAGAGTCATCGACTCACATAAATAGCTAAATAATATCTTTTTGTTAAAATTATTTGTTGGTATTTTTTTGGGAATTTCTCATCGTCTACAATCACATGAATTTGTTATGTCACAATCACTCAATTTGAAATATCATGATGCTATTTTTTTATAAATAAAATTATCAGTTTATATCAATTAAAAAATCATATTTTTAGGCAATAAATGAGAAGTTTAAACATTTTATATAAAATTATCCTTACAAACGAAACACATATGTTGGTTAGGTCTAAGTTCTTATCTAACTTTTTAAGGCTAGTGCAATGATAATTAAATTTTCTTGCTAACTCACAAAAAACTTGCTCAAGTATGCTTTATTAGTTTTCATATTATTTTCTTGTCATTAATTAATTTTAATCAATGTGATATAATTATCCATAAATACTATCACTAATAAATGATTTCCATCCATATATCTTTTGAACTTATCACGTCCTATAATGTATATGTTCTTCTCTATAAATACCAATAAACTCTTGTCTCTCATGCACAAACAAAAAAATATAGAATCATATCTTACCACAACAACAAGGCGGTCACCATGAGGTCCTCCTCTCTTTTGATCTTTGTTGCTCTTCTCTTCACCACCCTCGTCTTCCAATCCTCCGATGCTCGAGAAGGAGCAAGTGGCCACCCACATTGGAAAACGATCAAGAATCTGAGTGACCCCCACATCGTTAATATTGCAAAGTTCTTTATCACCACTTACAATGACATGAACAAAAAACTTCATAAGTTGTTCATCATCAAAGTGATGGAAGGACACGAAAAGGTGTTGGGTGTCGATAAAAAGTATCGGTTGGACATCGAGACCAAACGTAGTGACACCGGCAACAAAGCGTACTTCCGGGCTGTTGTGCTTGAGAACCAGAAGAACAACACCAAAACGCTACTTAAATACCAAAAGATCAATGCTTAATATTTTCCTTCTTCTCGAATGAGTATGTTCGTTTGATCATTCATGTTCACTTCATAGCATATTTTTTAATAATAATAAGTTTCTTCAAACTATTGTAATATTTTTATGTTTGAGTTATTGCCCATTTTTTATATTGCAGTTACCAAATTATATGCCATGATGTGCTTGTGCGCCTCCTTTTGGACCATAATTTGTTTGTCTTGTCATGTTTTTGTTAATGTCCAATTATATTTCAACTCTTTTATTTAAATTTTATTATAAAACAAATCAGAATATATGTTTATATTAAATGTAAAACATGTTCTATAGTTCTCTTTTATTTATTTAGACTATAACATCTATTACTTATAATATATAATAATATAAGGGACAAAATAAGATTGTAGAAATATAGAATAGTTNAAATGTAAAACATGTTCTATAGTTCTCTTTTATTTATTTAGACTATAACATCTATTACTTATAATATATAATAATATAAGGGACAAAATAAGATTGTAGAAATATAGAATAGTTAAAAGATAATGAAAAAATTGACGGATAAAATGAAAAATATTGTCTTTTACTTCATCCCAGGTCACAAATCTCTTTATGGCTCACAAATCTCTTTATGGCAGATGAGGCACCCAATAGGAATCTTCCTCTTACGCAAGGACTAAAACTTGAGACATTTAAAGACAAGCTAGTTAATCACTCATCCCAATCTCAGTTAGGATTTGACCTTAGTTTTCAATATCCAAATCATTCAACTATTGTACAATTAGATTTTAAACCACTCTACTGTTTACAAAATAATTATTTGGATAAACCAAAGTTATATTTCAATATATTATCATCGAACTTTTGTCCTGTCAAACTTGAAGAAAATAAGCCTGTAAATCTAAATTTAATTGTAGACAAATCTTAAGAATAATTTTTTTATTAAAATCTTAGAATACAATTGAACATTCTTTTCAGCATATCATGACTACTTTGTGGGTACAACAGATTTAAAGATTTATAAATTCATTTTCTTCATTATCATCTAAGTCACGAGCCATATTAAAAAAATAATGAAATACTTTAATGACATATGGCACATTTACAAAAATTATAACTTTTTACACATAATAATTTCCATTTCTAAATATTTTATGCAAGATATTAAATAAGTGAAAGTTTTGGCGATCATTAACAACAAGATAAAGGATAGTTAGGCATACACCATATATGCTCGACATACATTTGAAAGGACTAAATTAAACTTAAGTTACACTTCTTTATTAAGTTGAAACCTAAGTAACTAAAACTATGATTATAATAAGTTTTGCATAACACTTCAAATGATATTAAAATTACTAGTGACGATGGAGGCAAATGGTGTCTTCTTGTACCGAAAAGAAACAAGTGATGACCACAACATGATGTGGTTACTTAAATAAAGCAATTAAGTCGAGGATACGACAATTACGGGCTATGTTTGGTCCAAAATTGTGACCCTTAGTAAATGAGTTATGTGTCAATGGTCATAGGCTTTATAACTACTCATCCTTTGGAATAACTTTTATTTACTCATAGTGTATAACGACATATTTGTTCTTGCTATCATTTCGCATAAAATCAGAAATAAACTCATAGAATTATAAAATCGAAGACACTATTTGGATTATAATTTTAACTAATACTATCTCTTTTGTTTTTATTGTATTAATTAATGCTCTTAAATTATTTCAAAGAACCTAAGGTGTGAATGAGTGTAATTGACGTTTTTTCATTAATGGTTAAACTAATAACCATGTATTTAGAATTAACATGCCAAAAATAGTCTTAAAGAATAATAAACAAAGAAATTATTTAAATGTCTAATATAAATTAATAATCCATAGAAAATAAAAGTTCTTTGATAGTTTCTTTAACACAAATTCACTTAATATAACAGCAATATTAACTAAACAATGTGTTTGTGGTCATTGGATTGTAATTTCCCATCCTCTTTACCAATATTTATTTACTCATAAAATTAACTACAAATTAGTTCTTTGGAGGATGGAACTATTTGTCATAAATTGCAAAAAAGTATATATAATTATAAGATGGAAGGGAATGTTTAAATTACTATTTTTCAAAATACTCCTTTTATTTTGTACAAATTGTTTTAATTAATGCATATAAATAATTTCGTAATTTCCCTACTTAAAATGTCTCAAAGAACTTTTTAACTAAGGATGATTTTTGAATTGGAAATTAACCTTTATCATTAATTGTTAAAATAATGGCATGGCCATAGAAATTAACTTAAATTACATTTAAAGAGAAATAACAATATTTCCATACATGAAAAAGGAAAAAATAACATGCTTATATTGAATAAATTCTACTAGCACATTTATGAATTGTGCAATTTGATAGAATAAGAGAACACTTATCACCACTTACAATGACGTGAACAAAAAACTTCATAAGTTGTTCATCATCAAAGTGGTGGAAGGACAGGAAAAGGTGTTGGGTGTCGATAAAAAGTACCGGATGGACATCGAGATCAAACATGGTGACACCGGCAACAAAGCGTACTTCCGGGCTATTGTGCTTGATAACCAGAAGAACAACACCAAAACGCTACTTAAATACCATAAAATCAATTCCTAATATTTTCCTTCTTCTCAAGTGACTATGTCCATTTGATCAATCATGTTCACTTCATAGCATCTTTTTTTTAATATTAATAAGTTTCATAAAACTATTGTAATATTTTTATGTTTGAGTTATTGCTCTTTTTTTATATTGCAGTTAACAAATTATATGCCATGATGTGCTTTTGCGCCTCCTTTTGGACCATAATTTGTTTGTCCCGTCACGTTTTTTGTTATTGTCCAATTATATTTCAACTCTTTTATTTAAATTTTGTTATAAAACCAATCAGAATATATGTTTATATTAAAGGTAAAATAACATGTTCTATGGTTCTCTTTTATTTATTTAGACCATAATGTCTATTATTTTTAACATATAATAATATAGTGGACAAAATAAGATTGTAGAAATATAGAATAGTTAAAAGATAATTTCTCTTACCCGAGGATTAAAATTTGAGACATTTAAAGACAAGCTCGTTAATCACTCATCCCAATCCCAGTTAGGATTCGACTTTAGTTTTCAATATGCAAATCATTCAAACTTTTGTACAATTACATTTTAAACCATTCTATCTTTTACAAAATAATTATTTGAATAAATCAAAGTTATATTTCAATATATTAGTCATGGAATTTTGTCTTGTCAAACTTAATGAAAATGGGTCTGTAAATCTATATTTAATTGTAGACATATCTCAAGGCTAGATTTTTATTAAAATGTTAGAATACAATTGAACATAATTTTTTCAGCATATCATGACTACTTTGTGGGTACAATAGATTTTGATATTTATAAATTCATTTTGTTCATCATCATCTAAGTCGCAAGCCATAATAAATAAATCAAGAAATACTTGAGACATATGCCACATTTAAAAAAAATAACTTTTTTACATATAATAATTTTCATTTTTAAATATTTTATGCAAGATATATTTAATAAGTTAAAGTTTTGGCGACTGCTAACAACAAGATAAAGGATAGTTAGGAATACGCCATATATGATCGACGTAAATTTTAAAGGACTAAATTTAATTTAAGTTAGACTTCTTTATTAAGTTGAAACCTAAGTAACTAAAACTATGTTTTCATAATAAGTTTCCCATGACATTTTAAATAATATTAAAATTACTAGTGATGATGGATTAGGCTAATGGTCTCTTCTTGTACCAAAAAGAAACAAGTGATGACCACAACTGACGTGGGTGCTTAAATCACGCAATTAAGTTGAGGATACGATAATTATGGGCTATATTTGGTCCAAATTTGTGACCCTTAGTAAATGAGTTATGTGCCAATGGTCATAGGCTTCATAATTCCACTTCCTTTGGAATAACTTTTATTTATTCATACATACTTGTTCTGACCATAATAAGAAATAAACTCATACAATTATAAAACCGAAGAGACTATTTGGATTATAATTTTAACTAATACTATCTTATTTTGTGTTTATTGTATTAACTAATGCTCTTAAAGAGTTACAAAGAACTTAAGGTGTGAATGAATGTAATTGACATTTTTTTCATTAATGGTTAAACTAATTATCATGCATTTAGAATTAACATGCCAAAAGTAGTATATAGAATAATAAACAAAGAAATGATTCTAATGTCCACTACACCATAGAAAATAAAACTTCTTTGATAGTTTCTTCTAACACAAATTCACTTTGTGGCCTCATATTTGGTCCAATATTAAGAGCAATATTAACTGAACAATGTATTTGTGACCATTGGATTGTAATTTCCCATCGTTTATACCAATATTTATTTACTCATAAAATTAACTACAAATTAGTTGTTTGGAGGATGGAACTATTAGTCATAAAATCACAACAAATACATATACTTCTAAGATGGAAGGGAATGTTTAAATTACTATTTTTTTTCAAAACAATCATTTTATTTTGTACAAATTGTATTATTAATGCATATAAATAATTTGTTAATTTCCTTGCATAAAATGTCTCAAAGAACTTTTTAACTATGAATGATTGTGAATAGGAAATTAAACTTTTATCATTAATTGTTCAAATAATGGCATAGCATTAGGAATTAACTTAAATTATATTTAAAGAGAAGTGACTATATTTCCATACATGGAAAAGGAAAAAACAACATGCTTATATTGGATGTGCTAGCATATATTGTGCAATTTGATAGAATAAGAGAACACCTAAAATTTGTTAAATTAAAGTTTGTCATGGAAGATAAAAAAATAAAATGTGTGTATTATGATATATAATTAATCATTAAAAAAAATTCAATGAAATATATCATATGACAAAAAATATGTATAGGATCACAAGGAAAAGATCTCTCCTATGACATTGTCTTTGTGGATTAAATGCACATTTTTAAGTTAATTTTGTTATAACCAAAGAACAAAAAATGTTGTCGCAAACCATATTATTTATGGGTATATTTGAAAAAAAAAGTTTGAAATACTTATAGTGTGCCATTATATTATTATAATGTAGGACAATGTGATATGGTTGGACATTGCATGTACATCACAAATGATGTATCAAGAGTAATTAAAATAATCTTGTTTCTAAGTGATGCAGTAATGAATCTAGAGTCATTGACTCAAATAAAAAACTAAAAAGTATTTTTATCAAAAAAATTTGTTGGTATTTTTTTGGAATTATTCGTCATCTACAATCACATGAATTTGTTATGTCAAACTCACTCAATATGCAATATCATGATTCTAATTTTTTTTATAAATAAAATTATTAATTTATATCAATTATTTCGTATCTATAGGCAATAAATGCAGAAGTTTAAGAATGTTATATAAAATTATCCTTAAAAATGAAACATGCATGTTGGTTAGGTGTAAGTTCTTATCTAACTTTTTAAGGCTAGTGCAATGATAATTATATTTTCTTGCTAACTCACAAAAATCTTTGCTCAAATTTGCTTTATTAGTTTTCGTATAATTTTCTTGTCATTAATTATTTTTCATCGATTTTATAAATAATTATCCATAAATACTTTCACTAATAAATGTTATTCATCCATATATCTTTTGAACTTATCGCCGCCTAAAATCTATATGTTCCCTTCTAATAATTACCAATAAACTCTTGTCTCTCATGCACAAACACAACAAACACCGAATCATAGCTTACCACAACAATAAGGTGGTCACCATGAGGTGCTCCTCTCTTTTGACCCCCGCATCTTTAGTATTTGAAGTTCTTTATCACCACTTACAATGATATGAAAAGAAAACTTCATAAGTTGTTCATCGTCAAGGTGGTGCAAGGACGGGAAAAGGTGTTGGGTGTCGATAAAAAATATTGGTTAGACATCGAGACCAAACGAAGTGACACCGGAAACAAAGTGTACTATCGACCTATTGTGCTTGATAACCAGAAAAATAACACCAAAACTCTACTTAAATACCATAAGATCAATGCCTAATATATTCTTTCTTCTCAAGTGACTGTGTTCGTTATATCAATCATGTTCATTTTGTAGCATCTTTTTTAATAATAATAAGTTTCTTCAAACTATTATAATATTTTTGTCTTTGAGTTATTGCTTTTTTTAATTTTGGCAGTTATCAAATTATATGCCGGATAAAGGGTAGTTTGGCATACACCATATATGCTCGACGTAAATTTTGAAGGACTAAATTTAACTTAAGTTACACCTCTTTATTACATTGAGACCTAAGTAACTTAAACTATGATTTTATAATAAGTTTCGCATGACACTTTAAATGATATTAAAATTATTATTGACGATGGATTAGGCTAATGGTCTCGTCTTGTACCGAAAAGAAAATAATGATGATCACAACATGACGTGGGTACTTGAATCACTCAATTAAGTTGAGAATACGACAATTATGGGCTATATTTGTTTCGAAATTGTGATCCTTAGTAAACAACATATTTCTCATCCTTTGAAATAACTTTTATTTACTCATAATGTATAACAACATATTTGTTCTTTTTGCTCATAATGTATAACAACATATTTGTTCTTGCTATCATTGCTCATAAAATCAGAAATAAACTCATAGAACTATAAAATCGAAGAGACCATTTGGATTATAATTTTAACTAATACTATCTTATTTTGTGTTTGTTCTTTTAATTGATGCTCTTAAAATGTTTCACATAACTTAAGGTGTGAATGGGTGTCAATTGACGTCTTTTTCATTAATGGTTAAACTAATTTCCATGCATTTAGAATTAACATGCCAAAAGTAATTTTAAAGAATAATAAACTAAGAAATGATTTAAATGTCCATTACAAAATAAGCCATAGAAAATAAAACTTCTTTGGTAATTTCTTTTAACTCAAATTCACTTTGTGGCCTCATATTTTGTCCAATATAACAGTAATATTAACTTAACAATGTGTTTATGGCATTCTATCAATGTTTATTTACTCATTAAATTAACTATTGTTCTTTGGAGGATGGAACTATTAGTCATAAAATCATAAAAAATACATATAATTATAAGATGGAAGGGAATGTTTAAATTACTATTTTCAAAGCACTTCTTTTTTTTGTACAAATTGTATTAATTAATGCATATAAATAATTTGTTAATTTCCCAACTTAAATTGTTTCAAAGAACTTTTTAACTATTTGGAATTGGAAATTAACATTTTATCATTAATGGTTCAAATAATGGCATAGAATTAGGAATTCACTTAAATTACTTTTAAATAGAAATGAAAAGAGGCATTTGAGAAGATAAGCAAGGATTGCTCAACAAAATATTCAAATGACGAATCCAGATACAAACAGACTGCTCCAAGAGTTTTGCATCCCCATTATTGTTGGTTTGAACTCGGGGATAGCTAGGTCAGTGGTGAATGCTAACTTCTTGCTGAACCTTACGTTGATTGCGGTCTTGGGACACAACCAATTTGGAGGATTGCCAACTACAGATCCTAACCAACATCTAATTACATTTATAGATATTAGTGACACTTAATGATGTGACCAATGATGCCATCAGTTTGAGGCTATTTCCATTCTCCCATTGAGTCCGAGCTAAGTTATGGCTGAGGTCAATTCAAACAAAGATGATCATGACTTGGGATGAGCTGGTTACATCATTCTTATCAAGGTTTTTTCTCCTGGGAAGATTGTGGGAGTGGGGAATTAGATCACCTCATTTCTATGATGGGATAATGAAATAATCTATAAATCTTGAGAAAGGTTCAAAGATATGCTCAGGATGTGCCCCCACCATGGATCCTAAAAGTGGATGATTGTTAAAACTTTCTATAGTGGACTCACAACTGAGAGTAAGAGCTCCTTAGATTTTGAGGTTCATGGTAAAGAATACAGAAGATGGATATAGAATACTCGAGGAGGTCTCCCTTACCCATCATAATTGGATGTAGATAGAGCCAACCGGTAGAAACCCCAATCCAATACTATCCTGGGCACTGAAAATTGGGACCGGTCCACAACCATGGTCGAAGGAGTAATCCAAAGGGCAATAGAAATGAAGAGTTTAGGTCAGAATACTCCTGCTATTCCGGGTGTATTCTCTGCTAAATAAACCCCTGAAAGCAGCTAAGTTACCCTCAACTGGTGTGACAAATGCGGATATCCAAACCACATGACAACTAGATGATATATCCAGGAAGTTATTAAGGGGCAAATGAATGCACTGATACCCTATGGACAAAATCAACCAATGGGGAACAAGAATCCACAACCCTATGGTTAGAACCCCTCTGGATAAAAAAATACTATACAAACATATCCTACAAAAATCAACACTTCCAGCAGACACCTCAGAACCAAAGTTTCAAACAAAAGCCACAGGTGGTACCAGCTCAATCCAATCCTCAGAAGTACTTGGCATTCCCCCTTGCCCTGCAGAATAAGATGGCCATGGTTCCTGAAAATTCCAACTTGGAGCTAATGATGGAGAACCTGATGATGCAACAGGAACAATATAATGAAGTCATGAAACAACTGTTTACAATGGTGTAAGGATTGACAGCCCACAACAAGATCTTGGAAATCCAAATAGCTTAGCAAACCAGCATGACTTCAAAGCTATCTGGAACTTTTTGTGGACAGCCTGAAACTAATCCTAAAGAACAATGACCAGTTGTTATCCTAAGAAGTGGAAAGCAACTGGAAGAGCAAAAGAAGTTCAGAAAGGATAAAAGAGAACCAGAGGTAACCCCCTTGTCAAACAACACACATGTTATACCTCTTACATCAGCTGAACAACATCCTAACCTAGCTAAGTAACATAGAAAAGAAAACCCAAAGGGAATCCACCTGTAACCCAGTCAGATTGACTTTCCCTCAAATATTGGTGAAGGTTCAAAATACTAGCAATTCGCAAGGTTCATGGAGGTATTGAGGAAACTACACATAAATATATTTTTTGTTGAGTGATGTGTGCTAAGTACATAGATAAAATCGCTAGCAAGTGTACTAGACGTATCAAGTAATAGTTCAACAGTGAGTTGATTATCGATCCTACGAGGAACTTGCTATCCTAAGATGAATTCTCTAAACTAATGAGAGGAGTACATTGAGTTGGAGAAATTATTATTCTAAAGAAATTATAATAAAATGAATGATAATGATGTGATCAATTGACGTCAGAATAATGCCTTCAAGCACTGGACTAGGATGAAAAATGAGGGGAAATCTTGTTTAATTAATCAAAATTCAATTCTTAAGAGTATTAAGGTTCACCTAAGATCTGATGTCCTCTCCACGATGCATCAAATATTTCAAATCTATAGACTATATTGTTCTTCTCCAAGATGTCAATCTAGTCTATTAGGATTAAAGAGGCATTAAGTTGTAAACCCTAGATTATGGAATGTTCATCTCCAGGATGTCAATCTTACAAACCTCACACCCATTATTCCTCTCCAGGATGCTACTAGAAGTAATATGCAATGCTTTGACCAAAAATAATTCAAAGACCAATCCAGGCATTTAAATGAAAATCATGAATATGTCATTCCTATCTAGGATGCTAACAAATAATAATATCATAAGAGGCATGAAAGCATTAAGCAATACATATACATAAGAATATGGAAGAAAATTATCTTTCATAAAAACTAAGATTTTCTAGCTTTTCCCTTTTAACATAAAAAATCTCCGAAATGAAATCTAATACAAACATGGGAATTCATCCTCTTGTAATAATCAGAGAATAAATTACAATAACATAAATTATTATAGAAACACCTTTAAGCGATGGTCGTCTCCAAAATCCGGCAGCACTTCGTCTTCTCTTTCTATAGGCTCTCCAAGGCTTGAAGCATCCCTCTTTGAGGTTTTGAGGGCTATTTATAGGTTAGAAGAGCCCCACGCTTGATGGAAATCGTTCAGGGTAAGCCCAGGCTTCAAAAAAAATCACAACCATAAAAAAAAGACTTGAAACAGCCTAAAAATCATAAAATTAATCATTTCCGCAGATTGTGATGGTTGTGACCGAAATTCGACTCTAGGCGCGGATCGTGTCACAGCCTGTGACAAAATTATCACGATCGTGATCGAACGGTGTTTATAAACCTTATATGTGTCATGGTCCATGATCTAGGAATCACGCTCCTGACCAAACAGTATTCGGATGTCCTCAAATGCATCATTGTCCATGACAAAATAATCACGACCGTGAATGATGTAATCTTTCGTCATGATGACATGGCCCTTGAGAATTACAGTCATGACCGAACACTTGCAAATTCCTCTTCAGAATATCATGGCCCGTGATATGAGAATCACGTCATGACCGAAGCATTGTAAGTCTCCTTCATAGCATTACGATCGTGACCGAAGTGATGTGTTCTGCTAGTATGATGTCACGGCCATGACGAGACTCCATATCGAGAATTCCCATCTTTTTTACTCTGAATTTGGCCCATATTTCAGTGACCTCCTTTCGTTATGCCACTGAATATCCTAGATACACAGACATACCAGTTATGTAGACCCTGACTTGAAAAAACAAAATCAAGAATAAACAAGCCATGTAAAAGATAATCATCATCGTACATGAGTAAAACTAATTCCATGTAAAAGATAATCATCATCGTACATGAGTAAAACTAGTTGTCAATGGGTGCACATGAACATATCTAGTCATCCAAAATCATACACTAGCATATCTATTCTTAAGGTTGTGATAGTTCAAGCTATATTGTAATGTCATAGAAAATATCATAGAATCACAATAAAATCACATCTTCATCGGTTTAGAAAAAAATTATCATTGTGGAAGAGACAATATAATGCATTTTTTTCCTAAAGTCAAGAGGAACGCCCAAAAGAGACCAAGAGGAAATGAGATCAGAAAAAAATATTAAAACTCATAAGATCAATCGAGTTATACAAAAGAAAAAAATATGATTCACAGGGAAAGGAGGCCCAATATTTTCTTAAAAAATACAACATAATGTAGAATAATGAAATTTGCATATATATATATATATATATATATATTATATATATATATGTGCAAATAATCATGAGAAGGAATAAACAAAATAGATTTCAAAAAAAATAGATCTTAAATCAAGAGAAAGAAAGAAGAAAAAACATAAGAAAAAAGCACATGTTCTTGGTTGTTGGTGGACTAGGGAGACGGCGGCAGTAACTTGAGAAGGAATAAAAGGAGAGGAGGTAGGGTAAATAGGTAAGTCATGTATCATAAATTTTAATTACCATGGATACCCTTTTTTGTGTGAAAACGAAAATTGTGCAGAACACCATATTCCACCAAATGTGAGGAACATAGATGTTCCCAATTTCACTCCAATGCGAGAACACCATCCAGTATTCCAATGTTCTATTCCATGATATTTTTTGTACCCATTTAGCTCCATTTGGAAGAATATAGCTATATTCCTATGTGTATTCTATTGTATTCTACTGCCAAACATCTCCTATGTGTCTAATGTTTAAAATTGATAGTATGTTGTTTGTCATTATTCAACATACTTGTATATTTGTACATGAATTTGATTTTCTTACTATAACACACCATCAGATTACACCTCGGAAACCCTTATAAATAAAGGTTAAGAGAAGGGGGATCTCCATTATATCTCTCCCAAGCCCAAGCACCAATAGGCCTCTCTCTTTCTTTCTCTCTCCTAGAGGACTAGAAGAAGAGGAAGACATACCGTGACGGAGGAACGAGGAAGAAAGGTTAATGACAATCAAGGTATATTGTGAGGAGCATCATCTCTAGGGTTTTCCATATGTGTACAAAATATAGGGACTTTCATGGAGATTAATTGTAGACTAAGGTTCAATATCGAAGATATAATCATTGTAGCATGTCATGCCCTAATCAACCCCAAAACAGAGATGGAGAACATGGGTTGTGTCCTCACTAACACAAGCCATGTTCTAAGTATAGTCGTGTCATCAGGCATGTGCCATGCTCCGCGGACAATACGACGGACTAAAATGGACCAATCGCCCCTAGACATGGGCCGCATCTTGTGGATTTAAGATGGCACCAACACAAAAGCAAACCCTAAATCAAGCATGGACCGTGTTGTTCCCGACACAGACCGTGTCCCTACCGACTAAAGACGACATGTCATGTCACACTAGCATGAGTCCTCATTTGAATCATGAGGGATTTAAATGAGGAGATTCAAATGATATTCTTGCTAAGGTTCATGAAAAGAAAATATCGAGTATGGAACGAAGGATAAACATGTCATAATAATGTGATCAATCAAATAAAGAAATAATAGAAAGATAAGTAAGTTGAATTTATTGACTTTAAAGTTGATTTTGTTCACTACAAGAAAATTCATAATTTGCGACGGCTCCATCGTCGCATGTCTGTCATAAAATTGCTCGTCGCAAAATTTTTGCAAGGGAAATGTCACCATTAAGTGCCATATACGATGGCACTTCCGTCGCAAAAAAATTGCAATGGGTGATTTTGCAAGGAGGTGTCATCGCAAATTAGGAATTTTCTTGTAGTGGTTTATTATGTCTTCACATAGGATTTTTCCTATTATTTATTATCTTTACATGTTGAGCTTCATCACTCATGGGAGAATTATCACCCCTGCTTTTTGATCTTGTAGGAGAATATGATAATGAATAGATGATAGAACATGCGATGTAGACGGTCATGATGTGGTGGCTTGAACATGATTAGTTTGGATTGAGTCAAATCTATTTTGCATTAAAGTTTAGTGGATTTTATTAGTCGTATTTTTTCTTTATTAAATTGCATAATAGAATATTTTATTTTGATAGACTATTGAATCGATTTTTTAGTTTAAAAGTATTGACTTCTGCATTATGTGTCCATAATGTTGACTGATCATTGGTCCAAAGTAAAGTTAAAGTAATAGGGCCATAGTGTCTCGAAAGAAGGCATTCTACCAGATGGTGGGGTGTGCGCTTTGTGGGGCATTATAATTATGGGCTATATTAGGTCCAAATTTACGAACCATAGAAAATGAATTATGTGCTAATGGTCATAAATTTTGTAATTTCTCATTCTTTGAAATAACTTTTTATTTGCTCATAAAATATAAATAAATATTTGCTCTTTACCCATAAAATCACAAATAAATTCATAGAATTGTAAAATTGACGAGACTATGCTATCTTATTTCGAGATTATTATATTAATTAATTAATTCAAAGAAATAAATATAACTACATAAATTTTATAACTAAAACAAATTAAATGATAACCGAGAAAATTTTTATAACATATGATTTATACCTAAGTTAATAAAAAAATTAAATATGAGTATGAATAAAAATAATTTAAAATTTTAAAAAAATGTTGCCATGTCGCTCCTGACGCAAAAACACTATTTTTTGTAGTGAAAGTTAAAAGACATATTTCACTTGTGCAATTCAATTTTATAATATTATCTTATTATAATTTAATCTTGATAAAATAGTAGAAAAATTATCACTCAGTCGATGACACCAAAGTATGGAAGCATTAATTTATCCAACGGCAAAAAAAAAGGTGAAATCCAAGTCGTCTTATAACAATTATTGTGTCCCAATGTAATGGTGGCCACCATCACCACCACCTCAAATCCCTTCTTGGTCTCCATGTGCTCCACATCTTCTTTTCTCCTCATCTCCTCCGTGTACCTCTCAACTCCAAGTACCACACAGCTGGCCACTTCACTTCATGCCTCTACCTTCCCATCTACCTAACTTCATGCTTGAACAGCAATATAAACTTATATATATATATAGAGAGAGAGAGAAACAAAGATGAGATAGAGATAGAAATTAGAGCTATGGATTTGTGGCCATGATGCATCACTAGCAACCATCTAAATTGAGATTACATTATAAAATTCGATAAAATATAATGATATGCTCTTCTACTTGTAATCTAAAAGATTTTGAATTTGATGATATTGTAAGTACTATTTTATGAAAATGCACACTAATTAGGGCTAAGAAAGAAGTTTGAAAAGCAGGAAAGTAGTACAAGGTGCATGCATGGCAACAAATCATATCCCTTATAATTAACAAGACTTGAACAAGACTATCCAATTACAAAAGCAACCGACCATCTAATTCTTAATCAAGCAACCATCCAAACCCCCCTTCCATCTACACACTATGAGGAGAGAGAAAGGGAGAGTGATGAGTGTTCATGTAGAAGATTAGACCCTACATTTCTAATATATCACACTCTCTCTCCTCCCTTCCCTTCTTATTTCATCCCTTTCAAGCCATCTTAAATTACATAGTAAATAAAAAAAAGGAAAAATAAAAGAGAGGAGAAGAAAATTTTGAGTGAAATAAATCAACAAAAAAAAAACGAACCCAACCATGCATGCACTATATATATATATGTAGAGAGAGAGAGAGAGAGAGAAACAAAGATGAGATAGAGATAGAAAGAGAGCTATGGATTTGTGGCCATGATGCATCACTAGCAACCATCTAAATTGAGATCACATTATAAAATTTGACAAAATATAATGATACGCTCTTCGACTTGTAATCTAAAAGATTTTGAATTTGATGATATTATAAGTACTATTTTATGAAAATGCACACTAATTGGGGCTAAGAAAGAAGTTTCAAAAGCAGGAAAGTACTACAAGGTGCATGCATGGCAACAAATCATACTGTGATGGACTAGAAGAAGAGGAAGACATACTGTGATGGAGGAACGAGGAAGAAAGGTTAATGACAATCAAGGTATATTGTGAGGAGCATCATCTCTAGGGTTTTCCATATGTGTACGAAATATAGGGACTTTCATGGAGATTAACTATAGACTAAGGTTCAATATCAAAGATACAATCATTGTAACATGTTATGCCATAATCAACCCCAAAACAGAGATGGAGAACATGGGTCGTGTCCTCACTAACACGAGCCATGTTCGCTAAGTATAGTCATGTCGCCAAGACCGTGCCATGCTCCGCGGACAATACCACGGACTAAAATGGACTCGTCGCCTCTGGACGTGGGCCGCATCTTGTGGATTGAAGATGGAACCAACACAAAAGCAAACTCTAAATCAAACACGGACAGTGTTATTCCCAACACATACTGTGTCCCTACCGACTAAAGACGACATGTCGTGTCACACTAGCATGAGTCGGGTTCCTTGGACAACGTCATAGACAAAAATAGGTCATGTCACCCTAACTCAGACCGTGTTCCTAACCCTAAAAGTAGAATCGATTACCTGGATGCAGATTGTGTTGATTCCAACACGGGTCCGGGTCATCCCAAAATGAACCAAAAATGGGAATAAATGAGGGTTGGGTCACCCCGAACCAGTTGCGCCAAGATCAAACTAGAAGGTATGTGACGGGGGTCATGTCTCATTTAGACATTGGTTGTGTCCCGCCAGATGTTAATCGTGTGCGAGGAACGCAAGAAAAACGGCTCGTGTTCGATTTCGACATAGATCATGTTTCCCCGATAATTGGTGAATTGGGATCCTTTGATTTAGTTTCATGATATTGTTGATTTTATTGAATTATTTATCAATGATTGTATGAGTCATAACCTAGAAAGGGGATTATGCCCCAAATTTT
This sequence comes from Pontederia paniculata, assembly GCA_001647135.1. Taxonomy (NCBI): domain Eukaryota; kingdom Viridiplantae; phylum Streptophyta; class Magnoliopsida; order Commelinales; family Pontederiaceae; genus Pontederia; species Pontederia paniculata. The sequence continues at coordinate 17,367 of LTAE01003055.1, read as the reverse complement.
AATTAGGCTTTAAAATGAACTTTGCATGTGATTGAATTTATCTATGAAGAATATGAGTTGGTTTTCGATGTATTGTCAATTCCTTCAAGGGCTAAGGATTCCATCGGGAATCAAAGGTTCCTTTTGAAATTTATTGGGTCGGATGAGGGACCCCAAGGCCTAGCTAGCTTTAATAGTGTCGGGATCAAAGCCTACGACCTTTACAATTAATAAAGGCTCATTAAAAATTGTATTGTTGAAATCATGTAAGATAAGATAAATACAACGAAACAAATGGGTCCTAAATGAAGTCTTGGCCAAGCATGACTTATTGAAAATAAAAAATAATGGGCATCGTGAGGAGATTCAAATGATGTTCTTGCTAAGGGTCATGAAAAGAAAATATTGAGTACGGAACGAAGGATAAACCTGTCATAATAATGTAATCGATCAAATAAAGAAATAATGGAAAGATAAGTAAGTTGAATTTATTGACTTTAAAGTTGATTTTCTTTATTAGGTCTTCACATAGGGTTTTCTCTATTATTTATTATATTTACATGTTGAGCTTCGTCACTCATGGGAGAATTATCTCTCTTGCTTTTTTATCTTGTAGGAGAATAGGATAATGAATAGATGATAGAACATGTGATGTAGACAGTCATGACGTTTGGTGGCTTGAACATGATTAGTTTGGATTGAGTCAAATCTATTTTGCATTAAAGTTAGTGGATTCTATTAGTCATATTTTTTCTTTACTAAATTGCGTAATAGAATATTTTATTCTGATAGACTATTGAGTCGAATTTTTAGTTTAAAAGTATTGGCTTCCGCATGATGTGTCTATAATGTTGACCAGGTCGTTGGTCCAAAGTAAAGTCAAAGTAATAGGGTCATAGCGTCTAGTGTCTTCAAAAGGGTATTCTACCGGATGATGGGATGTGCTTCGAGGGGCATTATAGTTATGGGTCATATTTGGTCCAAATTTATGAAACATAGCAAATGAATTATGTGTTAATGGTCATAAATTTTATAATTTCTCATTCTTTGGAATAACTTTTTATTTACTCATAAAATATAACTAAATATTTGCTCTTTGCCCATAAAATCACAAATAAATTCATAGAATAATAAAATTGACGAGACTATGTGAATAATAGTTTTAACTAATACTATCTTATTTCGTGATTATTATATTAATTAATTAATTCAAAGAAATAAACATAACTACATATTTTTTTTTACAACTAAAACAAATTAAATGATAACCGAGAAAATTTCTATAACATATGATTTATACCTAAGTTAATAAAAAAATATAAGTATGAATAAAAATAATTTAAAATTTTAGAAAAATATTGACATATCGCTCTTGACGCGTCACCATTTGCGTGTCACATAGGGGCAGATCGCAATTGCACAATCGCCCTATCATGCAGGTGGAGGAGAGGGGAACAAGGGGACAAATATACCTTGTTGGAAGGAGAAGAAATTTTTTGCCCAAGGAGTTCTTTGGATGAGAAAAGTAAGTTTTGTGGGAGAGAGAAGTTACATAAAGCCGAGGGAAGGAAAGGAGGGGATGTGGTAATATTGGGGAACTGCAAAATAGTCCCCCATAGAGTATATAAAAAGGTAAACATATTACCAAACTCTAAAATAGAAATCTATACAGGTTTGTTTCTCTCTAAGCGTACATCATCCCTTCCTTTACAAACTTTCTGCCATCTCTCTCTCTCTCTCAAAATTTTATTTTCATCATAATTATTTTTCTTGCAGGAAGACAATGGATTGTGAAGGCAATGGATTGTAAAATGGTGATTTTTTGGGATGAGATAGATGTGGCTCACATGATTTAATTTCTTTTGCAAAAGAAATGTTGTAATTGGAGTGTTCTTGTTTCATCAGATGGTCAACAAAGGTATTTACTTGTTGTGTATTACTCACGTTGTTGATATGGTAATTTTGACAGTTGTTGATATGATAAATTTAACTTATGCTTAGAGATCAACCAATTGAATCACCAACTAATATTAATTCCATCAAATACATGTTCACCGCTATTTTTCTTTTAACATTTTCTCTCCGATAATTTTTTTTACAAAGTGATGGATTTGACAAATAATCAGAATTAATATTTTGAGCTAAAAAATATATTAATTCAACCTTATGAAGAGCGATACAAATGTTGTGTAGAAACTTTTCAAGTGTGCTGATAATCTGTGTTGTTCCAAAGTTGTCCAATGGATGTTGTAACTATCACATAGTAGTTCAACGAAATAAAGGAGGTGAGAATCGGATGTATTGACTATTGATTCTATACACATAGCACACCACAGAAGAAAGATATCAAAACCAAAAGATATAACATTGGAGTCCTTGAATGTAAATTGATCTGGTCATAATTAATCAGAACGTTAATTCTACAAGTTATTTGAAAACATTCAAACATTTTTTTTCCTGAAGAAAGAAAGGCTGACTTTTCGAGTTTATAGTCATCCACAAAAATATTTTAGCTTGTACATTAAGAGATGAACAGAAATGAAGAGAGAAAATTTAGGAGGTTAGAAGTTGTTCTGGTGCGGAGCGGCTAACAGGAATGAAGAGAGAGAAAATTTAGGGTTAAAATGAGAGGTTGTGAGGCTTTTGTTATGTGGGAAAACAATATGGACCATTTAAATGAAATGAACGATTCTAAATTCAAATTAACTTTTAGAAAAGAAAAAAAAATTATTTCATCTTAGACTGTCGAAATCTAATCCAACGGTTACTGTAGCTGTAGCTGCTAAGGAGTCTGCAGCATATTCTCGTAGCAAGAACAAGAGTGAGATATTTTTATGATGTGTTTGGTTAATTATTTATTATTCCGATGAAAAAACTATATAGTGTTTGATTGTAACGAGAACAAAAAAATAATAATTTTAATATTTTTTTTTATTTTATATTTACTTCATAAATAATTATAAATTTATTTAAATTATTAATTGTATTAAAAAATAATAAATGATCGATTGAGTTAAATAACTTTAAATAATGATAAAATATTCGTGCTACAATAAATTTAATTATATATTGTAGTATTTTTCTAATAACATATAATTATTATTTATTTTTAAATAAAATATCCAATAATAAATAATTATGATATTATATTAATTAAATAATAGTTTTTCTTAATACGCTGATTATAATAATATATTCATCATCCAATAATTAAGGCTCCAGTGGCTAGCACGAAGAAAAAATATCAAATAATAAATAATTATGATATTATAGTAATTAAATAATACTTGCAAAGACTACGTAATATTTCATATTCCATTTTTAATATATATTTATTACCCAACAATTAATTAACATTTAATGTGTTAATATTATATTCTATTATTATTTATATATAACATTATATTTTTGGACAAAATTTAATAAATGCTAATATAAGTTTAAATAATTTAGTAAAGAAAAAAATTGCAAGAACAAGCCAAGCGTTCCTACTAACGACAGGAATACTTTGCTCTCCTATTGAGAACAAATATAGGCGGTTTCACATTTTTCAATATTGTTTTAAATATGTATAAGAACATTGTATTTTAAGGGTGTATGGTTAAAAAACAAGAACAAAGAGATTTGTCCTCTCTTTGTTCTTTTACCAAACGTCCCCTTAAGGTTCAATGTAGGTGCTCCCTAATTAAATAGAGAGCACTATGTTACCTACATCTTCAATCTTAGGATGTTAAATTTATGATTGATGTTAAATTTTCTCTCTCTTACTTTTTTCTCTCTCCTAAATTTAGTCGTCATAGATTAAGCATCCTACGGTTAAAAATTTAGGTAGTATGATGCTCCTACTTAATAAGGAGTATCTCCATTTTTTTTATTTTTTATCTCAAATTGAGAGGAATATTTGATTGACATAAATTTTATAGCAAAAACACTATTTTCTGCAGTGGAAGTTAAACACATATTTCACTTGTGCAATTCAATTTTATAATATTACCTTATTATAATTTAATCTTGATAAAAATAGTAGAAAAATTATCACTCAGTCGATGACACCAAAGTATGGAAGCATTAATTTATCCAACGGCAAAAAAAAGGTGAAATCCAAGTCTTCTTATAACAATTATTGTGTCCCAATGTAATGGTGGCCACCACCACCACCACCTCAAATCCCTTCTTGTTCTCCATGTGCTCCACATCTTCTTCTCTCCTCATCTCCTCCATGCACCTCTCAACTCCAAGTACCACACAGCTGGCCACTTCACTTCATGCCTCTACCTTCCCATCTACCTAACTTCATGCTTGAACAGCAATATAAACTTATATATATATATAGAGAGAGAGAGAAACAAAGATGAGATAGAGATAGAAATTAGAGCTATGGATTTGTGGCCATGATGCATCACTAGCAACCATCTAAATTGAGATTACATTATAAAATTCGATAAAATATAATGATATGCTCTTCTACTTGTAATCTAAAAGATTTTGAATTTGATGATATTGTAAGTACTATTTTATGAAAATGCACACTAATTAGGGCTAAGAAAGAAGTTTGAAAAGCAGGAAAGTAGTACAAGGTGCATGCATGGCAACAAATCATATCCCTTATAATTAACAAGACTTGAACAAGACTATCCAATTACAAAAGCAACCGACCATCTAATTCTTAATCAAGCAACCATCCAAACCCCCCTTCCATCTACACACTATGAGGAGAGAGAAAGGGAGAGTGATGAGTGTTCATGTAGAAGATTAGACCCTACATTTCTAATATATCACACTCTCTCTCCTCCCTTCCCTTCTTATTTCATCCCTTTCAAGCCATCTTAAATTACATAGTAAATAAAAAAAAGGAAAAATAAAAGAGAGGAGAAGAAAATTTTGAGTGAAATAAATCAACAAAAAAAAAACGAACCCAACCATGCATGCACTAATAGGCCACGACCATCGCCATCACGGCAACAGCGGCCGCCCAGACGCCGGCGGCGGCCGTCATGGTCGCGTCGGAGCTGTCAGCGGCTGCTTCGTCGTCTGCGGGTGCCTCCTCCGGCCCGTCGGGGGTGGGCGCATGCTTTGACTTGGCCGCCGGCTTGTGCTTGGGCGACTTGTGGGCGGCCGGGGCGTCGGCCTCGGGCGCGTCGGCGGGCGAGTCGGCGGCGGCGGATTTGACGGGAACCTTGAACAGCTCGTGGGGCATCAGCACGTTGTCGATGGCGTAGACGGCGTCGGGGTCCTGGTCGACCACCGTGGCGGTGATGGTGGCCGTGATGATCCTGGTCTTGAGCGTGACGGTCTCGCCGACGTTCTGGGCGTGGTAGTTGTAGCCCTTGGACTTGCCGTCGCTGGCGAGGCTGCTGAGGATGCCATTGTTGGACTTGAGCAGCTGGATGGAGTAGTAGGTGGGAAGGCCGTGGTAGAGGAGGAGCGCCGTCTTGCCGTCGGCCGTCAGGTTCTTGAACTTGGGGGCGAAGTCCCTGACGGCGGCGTCCACGGGGCAGAACACGGTGAGGCCGGTGTCGAGGTTGTCCTGGAAGGTCTTGAGGACCTTGTAGGTGACGAGGAGGTCGTAGAACTCCTTGCAGTCGTTCTGGGTGAGGACGTCGGTGAGGTTGACGGGGGCCGGCGCGGCGGCGGGGGCCTCGGCCTCGGGGGAGGAGAGGATGGAGCTGATCTGGATGACGGAGAGGTCGTAGGGCAGCTCCTTCACAGCCTTGACGAAGGTCGACGGAGGGGCGCCGCCGGTGTCCTCGGCGGCGAAGGTGACGCGCCCGGCGCGGTGGTCGGTGATGTTGACGTAGCCGGTGGTTCCCGGGGCGGCGCCGGAGGACTGGAACACGGAGGAGGCGAGGGCGGAGCTTCCGGTGAGCTGGTGGAGCTTCTTGGCGCCGTAGTAGTCGGTGAGGATGTGGAGGGAGAGCACGTTGCGGAGGGTGGGGAGGGTGAGGTGCTTGGCGAGGAGGTCCGCCATGCCGGCGTTGTCGACGGCGAGGACGGTGATGGTGCGCCGGCGGTTGATCTCCGTGGACAGGCGGGTGACGGTCAGGTAGTGGTTGAAGGTTGAGAAGCTCGGATGCTCCGCCAGTATCTGCGTGATGTTGTAGCTCGCCGCCGCCGTCGGCGACGCCGACAGCACGACGGCTACGGCGACCGCGAACACGAACAGGACAGCAGCTCGCCGCATTGTGCCTTCTCTCTCTCTCTCTCTCTCTCTGCTCTGCTCTGCTCTGCACTGCTCTGCTGTGCTGCGGAGAAGAGGACGAGATCGAATAGAAGATGGCGTGCGGTGTGTGGCAAAGCGAGGCTGCTGCTTTGTGAGAGTGAGTGCAGTGTGAGATCTAGTAATAAGACATGTTTATAAAACGGGGCTCGACTTTGAAGAATAATTACAATATTCGCCATGCACGTTACTTTGCTTTATAATTTTTATTTTTGAAGAGTAATTACCACATTTGCCATGCCTTTTAATTTTGTTTATTTTTATTTAGAGGTAAATGAGGGTATGAGCACTCTTTTTTTTTATACCCATCCGTGTTCAGAATTATTAGTACCCGACTAATTCGGTATTTGAACGGATGGTGATAAAGAAAAATTCTGATCAAAATGATAATTTTGAGGCTCGAACTCAAGGCTAGTAGCTTTTTTGTCCCTCAACTTAGATCCTGCTAACTATCTGTGCCAACCAACCTTAGTTAGAGTATAGAGTACACTGCTCTGTATAATACTCATATTTTCTCATTTAATTATTAAAATTATTATTTAATTTATAAGATAAAATAATATATATTTATTAAATTAATTTGATAATCTAAAATTAAAAAATAATCAATAAATTTAATCATAATTATCGAATAAATTGACTGTTATGATCTCAATCAGACTCATTATTTAATTAATAAAATAAAAATAAATAATTATTAATAAAATTAATGCCGTATATTGGAGTAGAATAATATGCTCTACATATTCATTTTTCTCTTTTATTTATACACACTTCAATTATTTATTTACTATCAGTTGAATTGATATGATTAATTCGCACCTTATATTTATAGTGTTAATATAGTAATTGTACTACTTGTGTGATCCGTTCAGGTTGATGGGGCTATCAGATTCTACCAAGAAAAAAATAATATGATGTTTTTGCTAACTTTTATTTTCCTTCTTTTGATGAGTTGTTGTCGATCAAAATTCCTCAACTATCATTTTCTTCTGATGGTTTGATAATGACATGCCTCTACCATAATATTTATGCAAGCTGATATTTTAAATATATTTCACTACTTAAAATTTTATTTTTTTTCACCCCTTAACATGTTAATTATGAAATTTTCAACTGTTCTAACTAGATTTTATATTAATATATATGTAAATTATTAAATACAACTCATATTTAGATGTGTAATTCGAGACGGTACAAATTAATCAAAGTAAAATAAAAAATAAGGTTTAGTGGAGGTGAAATATTTTTAATGTGTTTCAACGAGGAACATCCACATGATCAATCGTCTATTTCTAATTTTTTATTTTAATTAAAAAAATGGTTTATTATTGTTTTAATCTAAATTAAAAATTTAAAAATAGATGATTGATCATACTAGTTTTTCACGATAAAACACATGGAAAAGTGTTTTCCTCCATTAAATTTAAAAAATATACTAAATGCAAAATATTATTAAATAATATGCAAATCGAAGATAGTTAATTATTCAAATATAAGGTATATTTTAATAATGAGAGGAAAAAAAGGGAAAGGCCATTAATGAGCTCGAAATCTTATAATATTAATTGTACAATTTTCTTAACATAATAATAACACGAAGCATATTATATGACTGTGGTCAAATTGGGTGGATAACTTGACGGTTACAATACAAATTTGTATTATTTTTCTCCCCTTTTATTTCGGATCACGTGGTGGTGGTCTCAAGTCTCAACGACCTCTGCCTTTCACGTAGATAAAATATACATAAGACGGTGGAGATTTTTTTAACTCTGTCCTGAATTATTAATATATAATTAATTTGATATTCGAACTAAAAAAATAAATTTTGATTAAATCGATAATTTTATAAATTCAAATATGATTTTTTTATGTTCTTTAAAATATATCAATTAAATTAATTATGATGAAAATCAATTGATCTTTGATTTTTATCATTTGTGGATTTCTTAATTGTTCAAAGGATTGATGTAAAAAATATAAAAGAAAAAATTACCCTTTACCTTTTTTGCTATGTAAAATTTCAATTGAATTAATTTATGTTGTGCCGACGACTGATAAAAATAATGTTGCTTATAACTTATTTGAGTATGTTATTAAATTTGAAAATTATTAGCGTGCATACATAAATTATGTATGCACTATGCATACACAAATTTTAGATCTTTGAATCAGTATCACTTTAATTCAACGACGTAAATTATTTATGTTTTGAATCATCAAATGAAAGTGATACTGATCTAAAGATACCGAACATGTGTATGCACGCTAATATACCTCTATTAATTTATATGTTTTAAAAGAAAATTTAAAACTAATATCGTTTTCTAATATTAACACTAATATCCGAACAATATTTTATTATTAACTTAAATGATGAAAGTATTGCATACGTATATTTTTTTTAATTCACACGAAAAATTATAACATTATTTTTTAAAACATTTTTATTAAATTTAATAATTCTCTTTTATTATTATCATTTATTTTTTTTGGGTATATGTCGGCACCCCCTATCAAATAAATTAATATTTGAAATTTCACAAATTAAAAAAGTGGGAAAAAGCTGGTTACCAATTTATTATCAGATATCATTTTCACCAATCACCGACAGTGGCGCTTTCGTAATTAATTGCTATATCGAGGGTCAATGAAAGAGGGACAAAGGAAGCGGCGGGACCCACTCTGACATCCCAACGACGTGCTCGTCGCGGAAGCGCCAGCCTGTGACCGCTCCCCACCTGCCATCGGCCACGTGTACGGTCGAGCAGAGCTTGATCAAGAAGTTTCCACCGACAGTTTGTTATTGGGCCCCGGTAGTGGGACGGCCTCCTCAGAGTTTGGGCCCCACCACGGCCCGCATTTGTTACTTGTTTCATTTTTTTCTTTCCCCTTTTTGCGTTTTTTTTTCCTTTTCTTTTATATCATTTAATCCTCGAAAACCGCGCGGCCATCATTTGGTCCTACAAAATCAGCTCCGTCCATAATCCTCGAGGTGCACTGCCGGACCGTTTGATGAGAATTTTTTTTTTCTTGATTGTTAATACGATCGTAAATAATTTATATAGATGGACATTCTTGACACATTGATGAAGTAGTATTCAGGGGTGTTCATCGGATCGGATCGACCCGATGGACTCGATCATTCGAACTGATCCAAACTGAATTCGGTCGACTCAATTTTTTCGATCCGACTGAGGTCGGGTTGAAAATTATTTAAAAAAATTAAACTAGTTTTAATTTAATTTAAAGATTAAATTTATTTTAATATTTAAAATATATAACAATAAAATATTAAAAAATTATTTTATGCTTTAAAATAAATACTAAATATAACGATTCATATTAAATACTAAAAAAATAAAATAAAAATGAACAAAAATATGAAAAAAAATTGGTCAACTGATCCGATGACCCGTCCCGATCTAATCCGACTTTGGATGGATCGGATTGGATCGAATCGAGATGTCAAAAAGGACATGACCTGATCCAAATTGACTCAATCAAAGTTGATCAGGTCGGTTCCAGTTTGAGTTCAGGTCGAGTTCAATCCGACCCGTGAACACCCCTAAGACCTATGTAGCTAGCCCGGCACCACATCCATCTTTATTAATATATGAATGTAATAATTGTTAGTTAACAAAAGGAAACGAGTTTAAAGAAAGTTATAAATTAGCTTTTTTCTGGTTTACAAATAGTGAAACTCACTTTTCAATCTAGAACTGAACTTCATTTTTTTAAAATTAAAATTATGAATAATTTTAAATATTTATATTTATTTACATAGAATATTTTTACCTGTATTTTTTTCTTTTTTACAAATTGAAAAATAGGGACTCTTCTGTAACTGAAAACAAAATCGAATGGAATAGATTGTATTGCAAAAGAAAGAAAGAGAAAACACAATAATTTATTTGCAATTTTCTGACAACTAATAATAAAAATATATAAAGAATAACAATTAATTAACAAATGACATACTGACAGTTAAGAAGAGGATCACAACATATTATAACCTTTATTATTTGAAAAAAATGGAGGTGCTCCCTACTTGAGTAGGGAGCATCATGCTCCCTATATTTTTAACCGTAGGATGTTAGATCTATGGTGAATTGATTTAGGAGAGAGAAAAAAAGTAGGAGAGAGAAGATTTAATATCCACCGTAGATCTAACATCTTACGGTTAATAATGTAAGGAGCATGGTGCTCCCTACTTAAGTAGGGAGCACCTACATTGAACCCTTATTATTTCTATCAAGTTTTTTAAGAAAATTTTCTTCTAACATCACTTACGTATTAAGTTTTTAAGAAAACTTATGCTACTATTTTTTAAGATTTAATTGTGTTTTATCATCCCTTTCCTCTTTTTTATAATTTTTTTATTCAGTTATATTTAACACACTATGATCCTGTTTGGATGTTAAGTAATTTTGAAATATTTAATTATCGTAATATTTTGTTGATGGATTATTTACAAATAGGTGTTTGGATGCTAAGTAATTCTTATCAACAATATACAAATATTAGGAACGATTTAATGAAATTAGTAATGTGATAAAGTACGCGATATCACAATATAAAAAATCCCATTATGAAGAAGTTTATTTTAAACATTTTCTTAAACTAGCTATAATAAATTTCTGAATATCAAAATAAACATCAAACATGAGCAAATGAATATGGTCCTGCAACTCACCACAGCTCATCATAGTTGCAGCTAAGAGAAAATGAAGCCTATTTATAAATTTTGCTAAGATTTTTCTTTTCATTTTAGATCTATCAAACTTTAAAGTTATTAGTATCTCACTAATTTAATATTTGAATAGATGCAGCGAAAATAAATTTTGATCAAAATGATTATTTTGAATTCGAATTCAAAGACTTTTAACTCTTATCCTCTCCGGACAAAGTCTCGTTAATTTATTGTGTTAACTATTTTTTGTTAACAAATTTGCTAAATTGTCTCCGTAGTGATGATATGAACAATCAAATGTGATTCCAATGTTTAAAGTTGTTTTGAACTTTTGAATTCATTCATTGATTATCAAAATTAAATTTGACGATCTGAATTATTTTAGTTAACGAAATTGATGCTTATTTATAGCTCTTTTATGGACAGCTGTTTGAATAATTATTTTTTTTTAACAAAGAAAAATGTCTTCTCCATTTATCCTCATTCTCTAAGTCCATTTTTTTTCAACTTCAAATTAGAATATAAAAAGAAGAAAAGAAATATTTAAAATATATTTTTAATTTTAATCATATGTAACTAAATATATAAGGACATACTTTAATATATATTTGTCCAACAAATTTTGTAATTCTCTATCAATTAATAAGATTATTTTTTTTATTTTAACTCTCTTTCATTTTTTTTTCTGATTTTTTTTTCCTTCGTTGTCTTCCCTTCATTATAATTTTTTGTCATTCAAATAAAATTAATTCATTTACTTTCATTGTCTTTCATTTTTTCTCTAATTTTTCTTTCATCTTGGTTATCTTTTCTTCTTCTTCCTCAAACCTAGGCCTCATTTGGTTGAGGAATAAGATCAGGATTAAGGTCTTATTCCTCGTATTTTTGCCAAACAGTTTTTTTCTTCACTCATGGGGCCCACTGCATTTATTATAGGATAAAAAAAATGTGAGAGCAGCATATTCCTACTCTACCCTAGATTACTCTTAGGATGTGTTTGATATGTTCTATATTTAGATTAATTTCAAGAAATCTTTGAAGACATATTACATTCAATTGTTTGATTTTGTAATTTGCAGGAATGAATATGAGAATATTATATTCTAGATTTAATAGAATTCCCTTGAAATGTGGGAATCAGATTACTCTCAAAATTCATAGTAATGACTCATTCACACCTACTTTAGCATAAAAATTTCCTCTAATTTTGCACCGCCAGAAAAACCTCCAAGAGTCACCAACCTCACTTCATCCACCATAAAAAAATTCATGTCATTTGACCATCAAGGTTGAAAAAAATTGAGGACTAGTGAAGAAAACGTAAGATTTCTTCATATTATAATTTTTGTTTGCATCAGTACTCTCCACCAAATCATCTATCTTTCCTCATATTTATTGCTTATATATCAACTTAGCAATTTTAGAAAATGCATACTAACATTTTAAAATCTTTTCAAAATTTTATTTTAAATGGTTACCTTTTTATTTTTCACAATTTTTTTATTTTTAGAAGCTTTTTATTTTAAGATATGGAACTATTATTTTCTTATGTTTTTTTACGCAATTTTCATACGCTTTCGTTAATATAAACTTTCAGAGTTTGCTTTAATAAGTACTTTTGTAAATAATGCAGGATGTGACTTATGAAGTATCTTAATTTTCACAACATGAATTTTAATTTTTAATTTTTTTTCATGTATGATATCCATCATTGATTTATCTCTTTTAAATTATAAGATTCCTAAGAATGCAATTAATATCATAAATCAAATAAAATAGTTATAAATTCCAATTACGCATTAAACACAATAACATTATATTTCTAAGAATGTAATTTCATGACATCACATTCTATGAAATATAAGGATTTTAAGAAATTCACAAATCTATAAACCAAACACAGCTTTACTCCCAATGAATTAAAGTGCTGGGAGCAAGAGAGCCAAATGGGATCTTAGTGTTCGACGCTATGGAACACAGTTAAGGGACACACTATTGATGAGATTTCAATAATTAATTGCTCACCGCCAAACCACAAAATCAGTATGACATTGATGATTGGTGATTCAATAAATGACGGAAAGTTTTCATAACACAAAATCAATTTTAGCAATGCCTTTTAAATCCACTTAATAATGTTTAAATTTTATATTAAGATTTTGTAAAGATGTTTAGACTCTAATTTAATGCAAATCACCTTAATTTGATATTTTGTAGAAACGATTAGTTCCATATCAATGATAATTAATATCGTCGAGAGGATTAGGCCCTTCTTTCTTTCTTTGAAGGGACTCGGCTGGCATTAGTAGGAACTTTAAGCCCTTGTTTGGATTGAGGTATTAGGAGCAATAAGGTGGAAGATGGGTGGGTTGTGTTAGTTAAATCGTGTTTGGGTAAAAAAATTTTAAAAGTCATATGGTGTTTGGAGGGGTGAGTCACACCTCCAAACACCAAATATTTCATTCCACCAAATTGGTGGAATTAGAGGAAATGAAACTTTTTAGGCAAAACTACCCCTTTAAATAACTTTCTAAAATTATATCATAGTTCATTTAAAATAATATGCTTCCTTATATTATTTTGATTTATGATATAAAAATATTTGACTTGAGTTCATTTATTGGTTTAACTTTTTTCTATCTTATTTTATAATTATTTAATACTTA
>LTAE01003054.1:18219-29837 GCA_001647135.1 Pontederia paniculata | reverse complement strand
GCTCAACGTCCTCGTTGAGTCGACCCACATGGTTCAAGTGCGCACGCGAGGTTGGCTCTGATACCTTCTGTAACACCCCTTAATTCATTCAAGATATCTTGAATTGATCGGGGGTGTTACTGAATGTATCAGAGTCAACCTCGCGTGCTCACTTGAACCATGTGGGTCGACTCAACAAGGACGTTGAGCCCCAAGGGGGGAAGATTGTAAGGCCCCAGATGATGATGAGATTGAAAGTTAGTCCCACATGGGCAAAACACGGAGGTGGTCATGAGCTTATATTTAGCATCCTCCCTTACCATTCAAGACGCATTTTAAATTCGTGCGGACCATATGAGCCCAAAGCGAATAATATCTTGAATGGATCGGGGGTGTTACACTATGTCTTTCTAAGGAAAGGTAGTACTTCAGTCATCCTTTCTTTTCAATCTTTTTTTAGAAGGTTGATTATCAAGGCGATATGTTCAGTTATTAAAAGTTATTCGTGTGTTGTTGAATTTAAAACCTGAACAATCACCCATATAATCATGTGGGGCAAAAGAAAATTATTTACATACTATGTTTGGTTAATTCAAGTGACTTTTTTTGCTCAACAAACTATGTATTTGGAGCAGTATTTATAAATTGCATAAAATAAGTTGTGAAAAGTAGATTAATAAATGCAAACAAATTATGTGAATCTAAAAATTATTGTATCAGATAATTCTTGTGAAAATCCAATTGCAAAGCTATAATGCTTCTAAGCACAAATAAGAAATTATTTTCGATTACAAATGGAGCTCACGATACAAAGAAATAAAAGATTGAAAATAAAAAGGTAAAATCATGATAATTGGATTGATTATCATGAATGAAAAAAATAGGGAGACATTTACTATCTCTTAACACAATATAGTAATTTATATTGCTTAATAAAAAAATCACTTATTAAATTATCAATAATGTGAATTATCTTATTTATTATAAAAAAAATGCTGCTAAAAACGAAAGCTGCAATGTCAAGACCAAATTTGCACCATATGATATACATTGAGATATGTGCAAAATATAAATCAATGGTGTTAAATATGTCCTTTAACTTGCCGCTCATAAATAGTTGTATACTTCTTGTCCTCTTTATCATGTATAAGTAATCCTACTAACAATTCAGATTATAATATTTATGTATAAAAGAATATTGCTAAGAAATATACGATTATTTTATCAAAATATCTTTTATAGATATATAAGTTAAAAATTTATATGATTAAATTAAAATTTATCAATTTAAATCATAAATTAATGTATTAAGTAATTAATAATACCCTTCAAAATAAAATATATTTACAATTAATATCAATAATAATAATTAATAAAACATGTTATTTTAACAATACTTATAATTAATAATTAATTATATTTTTTATTCATAACACGATAATACAATACAATATAATATAATATAATATAAATATTATTTAAATTATATTTTCATTATATTATATTATATTATTATTATTATTATTATTATTATTATTATTATTATTATTATTATTATTATTATTATTATTATTATTATTATTATTATTATTATTATTATTTGTGTGGTTATTATTATATGATATATTTTATTGTGTTATACTTTATTTATGAAAGATTTATAATAGTGAATTTGAAAAGTGAAAACTAAATATAAATAAAATTATCAATTATGGTAATTTGGATACTTCTTAAGCACTCTTCGATGCTTGATAATTCAAATCGATTATAAATAATAAAAATAAATAATTTAACATAAAAAAAAGAAAGAAAATGAGATATAAAAGATGGTACATGATTGTGGTACATACAAAACTTTTTCATTCTCTTCCTCATCATGTCGAATTGTTAACTTCATAAAAATTTTGTGGTGCATCCTTGAGAGAATATATTTAATGCACTGCCATGCATGTGCTTACTTCTTGTTGGCAATAATAAGGTTTATTAATTACGGGGACGGATGTGCCATTTTCCTGCACCGAATGGCCAGTGTTTTGTTCTCTTATTATTTATCACAAAAACAGCAGCAAGTGGTGCTCACAGCTCATGACTTCACGCAACATGCAACATCGATCCATCTCCCCATAATTACATCAAAACCCCCGAGACGCAAATAAAGAAATCGCAACGCTCGCGAGGACAATTTTGGCATCACCTGTTACAATTTGATTGACGTATTCCAATACTTCTTTTGAACTGAGATCAATATATCCATTGCCTTCATATAATTCTTTCCATTTATCTTGAGTTCCTAAGTTTTCTAAGGTAGCAAGCTTTCCATTGTTGAAGGCTTGAAGCAAGTCATGTCAACGTCCATGGAGGAGCCCCTCCTTCCTTCCTCGTACAACGCCGGCGCCGTCGTCGTCGACGTCGCCGCTGCGTCCTCCTCTCCCGGTTGCACCAGTGCTACCGTAGCCACTGCCGCCGCCTCCTCGTCGGTCCTGTTCATCCGTCTGTCGGCAGTCCTCACGCTCGCCGCCATCACCCTATGGGCGAACTATGAGGCCTCGAAGCGATTCGACGTCTTCGTCGTCAACTCCGCCGCCGGGTCCTCCGAGGGGAAACGCTTCGACCTCATGTTCGTCTCCAACGGCAGAGCCGACCGGATCGTGCACCGGGCGAGTCAGTTCGTCGAGCGCGCGCTGTATCCCGACGAGCAGTACCCCCGTAAGCCCGTCAACCGCATAGCTCTCCGCATGGCCAGCCACCACCTCTCGACCGACGCGTCGGTCAACCCGGGGGCGGGCGCCGGCGACTACGACATCCACCTGAGTCCGAGGATCATGTCGGCGTCCTGACGGGCAGCGGGGAGCTCCGGAGCCGCTGCTGGAAGCCATGGCCGTTTACCTCACAACAGCGGCAGGATTCCCTCCGAGATCCGGCTACAAGAATGTCGAGCCGTCGGAGCAATCCAACCGGCCGCGTTGGTCCCAGGAGTTCTTGCGGTACTGCGAGGCCCGCCGGGATGGCTTCGTCGCGAGACTGAACCGGGAGATGAGGGAGCAGTGGGCGGAGTCCACGGCCGACGAGGCGTTGGGCTCGTCGGCGCGGCGGATGTTTGCGGCGTATCGATCGGCGACTGGTTGGATCCAGGAATCTTACAACGCCACGTCGGATTCGGCGTGAGTAGTTACCATGCAAGGCTTGCAGGCGTCCACGAGAAGGTGTGGTTTGCAGGAGGAACAGGGTCTTACAATTATTGTTACAACACAAGTTGGTGTATAATATTAAATTGCAATTATTGTCCATTTTTCTCTATCAGATGTCCAGTTGAGATTTATTGTTGTCATAAGAAAATAAATATAGAAGAAAATATGGTATATATAATTTTCTTTCCCAACTATTGCATGTGTAATGTGGGTCCAGCAATAATTTTGATGTTGTTGAGGATAAGTGAGGTATAAGGACTTGGAGATGGATTGACAACGCCAAGAGGAAATGCATGAGCCTAAAGGTTTTTTATTAGGTAAATGTTTTGCTTACCAAAACCAGCAAGTGTATCATATATAACTCATAAGGTTATTGTGTCCACAAGTATCACACATAAGGTTAAAATTTGTGTTGTGGAACACCATCGGTAATATATAACTCAAACTTTTTTTTTCATTGAGATGTGATCCAATTCTTTTATGTCACATCTTAACTACTTGACTCCAAATTTTGGAGGAGGAGGATGTGTGTAAATTCGTTGGCTAAAAATTTTTCTAAGCACACATTGGTTGGACGTGGACTATTTGACTAAGACTTTCACATTCGTCTATATGATTTTAATTCTATAATTGTTAGCAATTGAGCTAAATTAAAAGTTGAATCGATAAAATTCATGATAATGAACGAAATAATCCAATAATGATAATGATAACTTTACTATTTGGTTATAAACTTCATATTTAGAACAAAATGCAAAAACTTGTATATTAAATGTATTATTTTAAATTAAATATAAATATTAAATGAATTTTAATAATTACATTTATGCACTACCACAACACATACATGTTTTTCTTATTATTTTACTTCATGTATAAATATATGACTCGCGAGTCAGGTGACCATGTCATTTTGTTTACTTTATAAGGATGAAGATGCGCTATTCTTCACACATGCAATGACATGCCCATATATATAATTAGCTTTCAGATATGCACATGCACACATTTATATCATGTTTTTCTCTTGTTTTATTTCATTCATTTCCGACAAAATACTAGACATTCAAATATTTCTTTCTCATAAAATCATATCTTAAAATCTTATGGCAAAGTCAAAAAGTTTATATGCTGAACAAATATGATTATAAAATAGAGGTATACTATTAATATCAAATAATTTTTTTAGCATTTAAAAATATATAAAATATAACTATTTCAAGACATGATGAATATCATTTTTAAACATTAAGCTAAATAATATTTTTTTAAAAAAAAATATTTGTGATATATAAAGCAAGAAATCGTATAGATTCACATACATTAATATGTATGAGTTCTATCACAAGAATTTTAGAGATTATATCGATATAAAATTTGTTGATTTGATTTGCTTTGCTAAAAAGTCTTTTTAAATCCTTGATTCTAAACTTCAAATGCATGAGTTTAAGATAGACTTCAAAGTTTAACAAGATTGAAATATATAAAAAGAAGTTAATTTCAGGTTATCAAATCTAAAAAAAGAGTTGCAAGAAAAAACAATCTTAAATTGCGCATAGAGAAAAACCTTTTCCTTTTCCTATTTCCCATATCACACGCAATAAAAGTTAATTAATTTATACTTTTTTTTTATTTTTTAAACACAATCAAATTATAAGCAGTAAGTTTCCATCACAAATAGAGGTGTTCACCTGACCCGGTGAACCCGATCATCCAAACTGATACAAATTGTGATGGGTCGATTTGTTTTTTTCGTCAGGCCGGATCCGACACCGACCTGATCAAGACCTGAGTTTGGTCGGATTGGGTACGGTTGAAAAATTACAACCAAAGTGAATCCGATCCGATCAGATGACCCATTTTTTTTTAAAATTAAACCAATTCTAATTTAATTTAAAAATTAAATTTTATTTAAAACATATTACAATATAACACTTAAAACTTATTTAATGCTTTAAAATAAATAGTAAATATAATGATGCATACTAAATACTAATTAAATAAAATAAAAATGAAAAAAATTAGTCGGACGAGTCGACTTGATCCAACATGATATTAATATTGGATGGATCGGATTCGCATGTCAAAATTGACATGAGCCAATCCAAATCGATTTGACTAAAGTTGATAAGGTCGGTTCAAATTTAGATTCGAAGCAGGTTCAACCCAACTCTTAAATACCTCTACTCACAAATATGAATTTCAGGCATGAAAACACAGAAACAGTCACAAATTGGAATTGTCTTTTTAGTCATGATCTATCCAAATCCACTTTGTTGGCAAGAAATCTACCACTTAACTCAAGTTTAAATGTCGATTTGAAGACTCCAACAGCATCCATAAAGTTAGACTATTATTATTTGATTAATTCAATTAGCATTCACGTATTTACATCTCCAAAAGAGATTAAAAAAAAACATCCCATACTGCAAAAGGAATATAGAAAACAGAGGAAAAGAAGAAGCAGAGCATCCTGTCACCACCTTTATGAATTATGGCAATGGATTGCAACAGTAAAAAAAGTGTAAAACAGAAGTGAGACTCCCACATCCACCACCACGCTGTGTTAGGGTCGTCATCATCATTGCCGTCATTAAGTAAACCCCCATGTAGAAGCCTTCACTTCCAGACCATCAAAACGGCCATCAACTCAAAACTCTCTTTCCCATAAAACCCATTCCTTTTATTCTAACATAAATCCTTAATTAGCAGGGCTCTTGTAACCAGAAGCAGGCAAGTAGTAGCTGGTTTGTATCCGAGAAAGAAGACAGGAGATGAGAGCTATGGGGGTGAGGGTCATCAGCTGATTCGTTCTGCTTTTGGATCTTTTCTTCTGCAACGGTTAATTAAAAAACCATGCCCTTTGCTTGTCTGCAGTCCTAATAGTATGCATGTGAAACTACAAGCCAAGGAGTCGACTGACCTCCATCAACCAAATTCTGCATTAGCAACCAGTTCTGAATCTTGATATATGTACCAGCAACACTTCAACAGGAGTTATCATGGTAAATTACTATGCAATCTGACAAGAATTGCTTGTTCAAATATCTGAAAGATGATGACTGGTAAATCTAAGTTGCCCGCAATCGTTAGTCTGTTATTTTTGGCAGGCACTTCCGCGCGTCACTTGTCCTGACTAAAAGCATACTTCTTTCATCTTTGTCTCCAGAAGTATGCGTTGACTGGAATAAATTTGAGCAGTATTCTCACTATTGTGTTAACTTTTTTTTTTAAGAGAAATGTCTTATCTATTAGAATTTAAAAAGTCTGTTGACAAAATATTGAGAAGGTCCGGAGTTATAGCCTCTTCACAAAAAAATTATTTGGCGATTGTCTACCGAGAAATGCTAAATAGTCAGCCGCTCCATTACAAAATCTAAGAACATATACATATATAAAGTTTTCAAAAGAAAGTTTAAGCCGCTGGATCTTTTTCAAACATACTTCTTAAGCGCCAAGGCGGCTTCATCGTCTTAGATATGTGGTGTACGAGGGTGACTGCATAACAAATTCTGCGATTAATCTCATGATGCTCAACTGTTCACATCTCTTGAGTCCTTGCAGCATCGCCCAGCAATCTTAACACAGCAAACCCTGTTGGATCTGCTGTGTACCTAGATATATTCCTCTCTATCTCAGTATGCAAAGGCACTGGAATGCTGGTCACCTGGACATGTTTTGTAGCTTTCACTATTCTTAATTGTCTTTAGATAGGCGATTTGTTCCTTATTCAATGTTCAAAAGCAAAGGTGGATCGATGAAGCAGGCGTGTAAATTGTAAAGTAACATCATTTTGTCACCTAAAGGTGCAATATATAGGAAGAGCATGTCATTTCGTTTTCGTATTTGTGTCTCTTATGTAAATATCTTTGTCTACTTTCAACAAAAAGTTCTCTTGAGGGGAAATCATAAAATGACTCATTCCTCAATCCTACATAGAAGAAATCAGACTGTACACTCGTTTGAAAGGACAATATATCAGCAAATAAGATATGAACTTTATCTATTAAATAAGGAACGTAGATCAGTAGATGAATGTCAAAACATCCCTTATGAGACAAGTCAAACACTCACATACCAAAAGAATAACATCTTAAATGGTGAAAGGAATACATTGCACAAAAGAAGTATTGCATCAACAATCTAAGAAAAAAAACCGAGGTGCTCTGAATCACTCAATTTAGAGGAAATTAACCGGAATAACATTAAGCATGCATAGAGAGTTACATGAGACATCTAATTTATGACATTACTCATGGAACTTAGCATGCAGCTTTATTTTATAAATGGCCACAGCTATACTGGCTAGCATCTCTTTTGCAGAACTAGATTATAATAAGAGCAAAAAAGTAACAACAGTTATGGAGATGATGGCAATAGTTGCAACTATGGATCCTTGATCAAATGCCCTCTTCAAGTTTCCTATCCCGGAGAAATGCTGGAACGCCAGAAATGCAGCAATCGCCAAGGACAGAATTCCACCAGCTTGTGTCCCTCTGTTAATGAATAAACAAGAGTGCGATAAGTATTGAATGCACATTGTAACTCATTATCTGGAAAACTTTTATTTTATATGCCTTTTGAGAATAAGTGCTGTGGTTCTCTTTTCAGAAACATCCAGAGTATATAATTGCATTGGGCATAACATGAAATAGAAGTTGGACATAATTTACTGTTGTAACAAACTTCTCCAGATATTTAATTACCTTATGTTCATAGTTTGAGAAGGAGCAACGATCACAAGTAGCATTGCAAAAAACGGCAGATCCAGTTCACCTACAAGTCGAGCGAGGCAATAAGAAGCAAGTTAATAAATTCTATGTTGAAAGATCATGAACCGTCATGCCTACAGTCTGCAGTTCTATTTGCCTCTCTGTAAATGTGCTTGAAATAAGCATATTGTGAAATTGACCATGATATCCCATTAAACTGTTTTATGATATTGAAGATACCTGGAAAAAAGTAGAACAAGCGAACCAGAAGTGCCAGAAAAGCAGTCCAAGTACCATATTCTCCCCTGTCAATAATATCTAAAATCTAAGAGAAAGAAGTTTCAAGAGAAAATGAAGACATATTCACCACAGGTGAATAATGATATTTTTTTTCTTTTCTCAGAAAACCATCTTAATTAAGAATCAACACAAAAATGCACATAAACCCTAGATATAGGATATAGAAGCTCACTTTATCCATGAGACGACACTTGCAGGAGCTTGAAGAGCAAAGAGAGGGACAAGAAAAGATTTGTGAATAGCTGTGCCTTTGACTAGCATTAATGCCCTGAAAGAATTATGTGCTATTAGAGTTCACAACACCAAAATATTTTTTATTTTGCTTTTCGAGAACCACATCATAATAATACTTAGTGCATTTGATCATCAGATTAGGCCTTCGATTAATGATCTATAAACTTTAACTAATGTGCTCGACTTCTCAGTATGTTTCACATAGGAAAGAAAGTAAATGACATAGGGCATTCAGGATGACCAGGATTCATAGAAATATCACGCGAAAACAATGGGCAGAAATTCAATTCAAAGTATTTTAGAAAGCTACAATTATTGGCCTTGGCTCATCTGGCTGGTTAAAAATAATTTTCAATGCATGTGAATTCTCAATGTTTGATAACTTTGATTGAACGATTCTTCATCTTTTAGACCATTGGATCTGAAATAAACTTTTCGCACATCTTAAATCCAACGGTCCGTAGATATGAGACACAATGTACCCTAGTTAAATAGGGTACACTTCTATTAAACCCTACTAGGAAATAGGATATATATGAAGAATTCTTGCTGATGACAACGGCCAGTTGATACACCCATGAACATGGAAACAATATTCTCACTCTATGATAATAACAATAATATCAAACAAACCACATCTTCGTAACGACTGTACATATAGACAAGAAATTGTGCTTGCTTTAAAAAACAAAGGCTGTTACTTTTGTAACTTTTTGCTAGCATTTTTTCATGAAAATAAAATGCACAAGGGGAATGTGCTAGTCTAGATCACAAAATGACGAACTGTCCATGACCCAAATTAGAGACCGAATTCAATTACTATCTCCTGTGTGATGTTTCATCTTCATTGGATCATCATAATTTTAATACGAGAAGACAATTTAATAACATAAAGGGCATACAGGTTGTTAATTATATCAACACAGAACAATACTGTTTAATTTCATACCAAGATAAACAATTAGACAACATATATGTTTGCTCCTATTTGACAAGAACAAAGAAAGAAAGGAAAGGATGCCGGGCAAGAAAAGTAGACCCAATTGATTGCAGTAGGAAGCCACAACTTATCAACAAGATACGGCGAAGTAGCATAGATAAAGGTTTACAGACTAATGGTGGAGACAACTCACGCGGCGGAGACGGCCGACACCCACTGCAGCGTCTCAGCATTGACCGGCACGGCGTGGCAGACGGCACCGCCGCATCGCCTCGCTCCCAGCTTCCTTGTACTTACTACCGCACGTTGGAGCCTGAAAGGATCACCATTAACTCAACCCATGAATAAAAAAGATCTCAGCTTTAAGCTTTGTGCAAACAGGATCAACATTGAAAGGTAACCTTTTTACTAGCGTCAAATCTCACAGCAATTGTCTGCTCGACCACGAAACAATGAGCAAAGAAAGGAGAATAAAGCCTGAAAAAAAAATCAATCTTTACCTCAGTGGATCGGCTTTGCCGGCGAAGCTAATTCGGGGTCCATCCAGGAGCGCAAAAGCGACGCTCTGAGCTCTAAGCTCGGGACGGGAAGGAAGAGCGGCGAATGAAGGAGAAGCGAGAGGCAACCGGACGATCGACATTGATTTCTTCTGCAATTTTTTCCTTGGCTTGTAAGGATTTGAGCACCAGGCGCTATTTATACGAAGCAGAAGCAGCAGCAGCGAAGCAGAGAAGTGTCAAAATGGAAAACAAAAGATGTGCCAAAAAAAGTGGAGAAGAGAGCAAGGGATCACGTGAGCGAACGAGTCACGCGCGAAAAAATTAAGGCGGACACGTGCGAATAGCGCCAATCTCCACGCTATTTTTGCTTCTAAATTACGACTATTTATTATCACACGAAAAAAATCGAATTTAGAATTTAACAATAGAACAAGATTATTTATTATCTGAACTCTTATTAATAAATACTTGTCCATTTTGATGCCCTTAATTTATGAATTCAAAATTTAACATTAACAAAAACGGTATGTGAATTAACTATCGTGCTTCTCAATTTTGATATCCTCATTTTTCAACTATATGCGAAGTTAATTAGAGGTGTGAAAGAAATTTGGCAAAAACATTATCTGATTCGATTTTTTTAAAAAAATATGAATTCGTTTGTTTTTTGAGATTAATTTTTGCAAAAATAAAATTAATTCACTTAACTTAAGAAGAATATATCCAAGGATCCGCTTTTTATTTATAAATATTATGTTTAGCTTATTATTCTATAAGTTATTTTCCTTTTTACCATGAGTTATTTTTCGAACATTCTCTCACTTATGATACTTGTATATCAATTTTTTATTACAAATTTATATAAATTATGTTTTCAACTGATTTGTCACTCAAGTCTTTAAGTTTTCAATAATTATGAAATATCATTTTTGTACATTATTTCTTAATAAAACCGAAAAATAAAAATAAAAAATAGGAATAAAATAATATTAAATAATTATTTTGTAATAATTATGAAACAATGTGTATATGTTGTTATTTTTTATTATGAATAATTTCTTATTGTATTATAGAGTTGAGGGTGGAGTAATATAATTATTAAAAAAATGTTATAACTTTATGACTTAGACTAAGAAAACATAAGAAGTTCAAAAACTAAATTTTATAAATTTATAGTTCATAAGTATATTTACAAAATGTTACAAACTTACCATAGATGGAATGTTCATAAAAAAACTAACTCTTCTGTTATTAATATAATAATAATATGATGAAACTCACAATTCTTGTAGCTGTTTTGATAAATAAATAAATAAATAAAATAAGTAGCACAAATTTCAGCCGTTCACGAAGTATATTCCTCCGGGCCATGCTTAGGGCCTGTTTGGCTAAGCTTATAAGTAGGTTAAAACTACTTATAAGTAATTTTTAGAATATCTCCATGTTTGGTAACTAAAAATATTTACTTATAAGTTGTTAGATAATTACTTATAAATTGAAAAAAAATAAGCAGGGTCCCCCCTGCTTATTTTTAAAGTTGTTGACTTATTAATTTTAACCAACTATATTACTCTTTTATCCATATCTTTTAATATTGTTATCATATAACTTTAAGGGTATATTAGTCAATATTTATTTTAACAAACATTATAACTACTTATTGATATTATCAGCACTTTTATCCAAACATGTAACTACTTATATTTTAAAATAAGTATCAGCGCTTAAATTGCTTATCAGCATTACTGCTTATCAGGTATTTTTT
>LTAE01003054.1:0-17368 GCA_001647135.1 Pontederia paniculata | reverse complement strand
TATATATATATATTGTGTGTGCGTTATGAATTTACATGCAACAATTTGAAAATTTATACATATAGTCTTAATTAGCAAATTCTCTTATGCTTTGTTTGGGAACTAACTAATAGAGGGGTGGCGTGAGATGATGGAATATATGGTGGGGTGATGAAGTGTGGTGAATTATTATTAAACTCGAATAAAATTTTATGGAGTTGAATGAATTAAACTAAATCATGACATGTTTGAATAATTTAAATAAAAATCATTTATACTCTTTATCATATATTACTATTTATGATCCTTAATAAATATAATATTATTACATATTTATTTGATTTATTATAATATTTATATATTTATCATTATTTGTATCTCTTTATATGTTTTGTTCTCTTATTTTTAATATTATTTTCCTCTCAATGTATTTTGTTTCTTTCACAATATTTTTATTTTTTTTAAAATAAAGATAAAAAAGATCGAAGATAATAGATAAATATAAAAAGAGTGAAACAAATTAATATTATTATTACATAAATAAAAAAATATTATTCAAATGACAATACTTTAAGATGCTAAAGTAAAAATGATCATAAAACTAATTGTTTATCTCAAATTCAATAAGAAATAACTAATTTGAAAACAGAAATATTATGATGGCATTCAATAGATTTAAAATATTATGATAAAAAATTAGTCAGAGGAAAAATAAATATAAATAAATAAAAGTTAAACAAATATAAGTATTAAATAATTATAAAATAAGAAAAAAATAAACCAATAAATAAACTCAAGTCAAATATTTTTCTATCATAAATTAAAATAATATAAGAAAGAATATCATTTTAAATGAATTATGGTATACTTTTAGAAAATTATTTAAACGAGTAATTTTGTTTAAAAAATTTTATTTTCTCTAATTTAACTAATTTGGTGAAATAAAATATTTGAAGTTTGGAGGTGTGACTCACTCCTTCAAATTTCATATGACTTTTATAATTTTTTTATTCAAACATGATTTAACTAACATCATACATATCTTCCACCTTATTTCCTCTAATATCTTAATCCAAACAAGGTTTTAAATACTCCAAACTCTTGGCTTGTATGTATGATTATTTTCAGTTGAATAAACTTAAAAAATATTATCTCTTAACTTCTTAAATATATTATTTACACATTATGTTCATTCTAAAACATAAACAATTTATGATTTAATTTATTTAGCCTTTCTCAACTAAATGGTCTGACTCAATACCGGATCCACTAATTAATGCTTAATGTCGTGTTACTGTGACCGTGAGATGTGCTATGTCTACTACATTTGCGTTGTGAACACGAAAATTGAAGGCTTTCTCAGCAAAGCCCAATCCCTTCTAGGGCCTTTTCATCTGGTGGAAGTCGCATATTTTTTTATAGCATTAATTAATTTCAAAATAATTAGGACATCTTCATTCTTTACAATAGTATCTTCGAAATTTAATGCTGAGAATTTTTTTTCTCAATTTACTATACTTAAAATATATCATTTATAAAAATGATAAATTGATAACGGTCAACAAAAAATAGAAGTGTAGAATATCAATGATGTCTCAAATATCCCACTAAAAATTATATTTAACACCAATAAAGTTATTAAATACGATAATACATAATTGTAACCTTAATATTAAAAATATTATTATTTGTATAAGAAACTAAGAAACCATTAATATACATAATATAATTTAAATAATATATTTCATTATGCATCATATTATATATAAGGTGTTTCAAAATTTTTACAATGACTACTCATGTAGTAGAGGTGAGCATAACTAGATTTAAGTCGAGAATGAAGTTATCTCAATATCGACCCATTTTTTATCATAAAAGAGATAACTATTCAAATTCCTGGCTCGATTGGAATGAGGGTAGGAACAATATCGAAATATTTTGATTATTCTAAAATTCTTATTAGAGTTGTGCAAATGACATACTTCTACAGTGCATGGTAGACTTCTGAATGTAGTAGCATTGCATGACCCAAAGTTTAGGGTTTTATTTTTCAGGAAGAAGTCGCCGACGGTATATTATATAATAAAATATAAATTGTAAATTGGAAAGTGGGTCGAATAAATAGAACTGGATATTAATATATGTACATGTAGGCTAAAAAGTGAAAAGAAATATATATATGAAAATAAATCATTCAATATTATTATTGGATCGAGACTAACCAGATATTTTATATAGTAACCGAACCTGAATCACATCAGATATTTGGGTCTTGTTCTGACACGAACTAGAATGATAATAGAATCGAAAAAAAACTCAATAAATTGGGTCATGGCCAATGGAATTGTCCTGACCCAGCCTCACCCCTATCTTAGATGAAGGGATGTTGATCCAACTATAAATTTGACTTAATCGAATTAATTTTGATCGAATCAAATTAATGATAGTGAGATCCTTGATTCATGTCGTAATCATCAAATATCCAATTGATATTATCTTAAAATTTTAATATTAATATAAAAGAAAGAGTTATTTTCAAAACATTTTTTTTAAAAAATTAATACATTTTTAAATGTAATAATTAAATCAAATAAGTTTAATTTCAAATTAAAAATGTTCTATTAGAACGAAATGATTAGATTAAAAAATTAAAATGAGTTCAATGAAGATGCTACCTACTTAAGTAGGTAACACCATATGACTTATATTATTAACCATAAGATATTAAATATACGATAAATCTAACAACTTATAATAAATTATTTAAAAAAGAGAATATATCATATCCATCATATATCTAACATTTTATGGTATATAAGATAAGTAATATGATATTATCTATTTAAGTAGGTACCACTTCTATTTTTTCAATTAAAATTTATATAACTTTTTATTAGTCGAGTTAGGAGCAAATTGTTTCGGATTCGACTCGTCCAAGAATTTGAAACTATTCAATTGCACTAAGTTCATGTCTATAAAGAATCTTTCTTAATATCCGGACAAGGGCCGTGCTCACCACTATAATTCTTCTACTCAAATTTATGTCGGTGAGAATGTTAAGCTATATTATCATCTATGATATAGAAAAATATATAGCAGAAGATATAGATTTAAACAATTTGTGCCTTAGAAAATAAGTGACCCACTTTTTCTTTTAAAAAAAATATGTTTGAGAACCATGCTCCATAAAATAATATAAGATTTGTCATGACTATTAATATACGATAATTTATTCTTTTTTTTTGAATAAAAGAGTACATGAATTAATAACCTTAGAAATTAAATTCCAAACTACCAATCATTCAAAAAATTTCAACTTAGAAACTCAAATTTCACCAATTAGTAATTATATCAACTCGGCGTATGATACAAATCGATGTTAATTAATACCATAAATCAACTTGCCACAAGAATTGATGTACTTATTGGCCTTGACAGATGGAACTTCCATCTTTTGGCGGACGTGACTTGAGAGTCAAGATCCTCTTTGGACTTCATCCTTCAAGACAAACGTCCGCTTCATTTTGGGTACTTGTACGCATCGGTCACGACATGAGGAGCTTAAGGAGAAGGGTGGGTAACATAATGAGGGAAATAATGATGGATTAGTGATTAATTAAGCCCATTAATTCAATTTTATCACAAAGATCACGATGACTACAAAAATAACTAAAGATAGGAGAACAAAGTCGTGGTCAGCAAAAAATGGGAAAAGTAAGCAAGACATTGCAATTTGCAAATGCAATAATTAGTCGACAGCTAGCAATTTCTTTTTCTAGCATGCAACAATTAAGTACTTGGCTGTCATTTATTTTGTTAATGGAACCATGTTTGATAGCACAAGGGGAGGGGGGGTAAGGTACACCACTCTACTCCTAGTACACCTCTTAACTCCGGGTCAATGTCCCTTCTACCAAAAACATTAGTTATCCGATTGGTTTCAAGATTGTACAAGATATTTGTTTTTAATGCTATAATTTCAAATATAATTAATGAAGGTAAGAGTAAATTCTTGAGGTAGGAAGGTGATTATAATGGAAAATGATATATCCTTCTAATTCATCCTCCTAAAAATCTTCCTAACACTCACATATTTTAATCACCCTAAAAAATTGTCAAAATTATAATATGTGCCATTGTGAGAGGTTAGAAAAAATATCTCCTAATTCATCTTTCTAAAAATCCTTCTAATACTCACATATTTTAATCACTCTAAAAAATTGTCAAAATTACAATGTGTGCCGGTTAAAAAGGTTTTTAGGAGAATGATTAGGAGGATGTAGCATTATTCGATTATAATTTAATGACATTTTTACATGTAAATATTTGTGTCTGAATCTTATTTTTAGGATTTTCTTCGTATATTTTTAAGTGAGCATAGTATTCATAATGTACCAACATTTAACTATTCAAATTATTTGAGACGAAATAATTAAAAAAAACTTGTCCTAATGATAATCCAAAGAAGCCATATTTTCTATTATATTAAGTAATGCACAAACTTCTTCAATGCACTAAAAAAATCTCCAAAAAATTTAATCATTTGTTCGTCGCACATGAGAAATAATTCTAGTGGATATGGGAGAGAAAAAACAATAGCAGCATTTAATTTTTTTTAATATTTATTAATGGCCCTAGATGTCCAGAATTACTAATACATGACTAATTTAAAATCAAGAGCAAAGAACAAATATTTTTTTGATCAAATTAACGACTCTAAAACTCGAACTCGAGACTATTAACTTTCAATCCCTCAACGGGAGACACACTCTTATTAATCAGATATATAAACCAAACTTAATTATAGCAATATTTAATTTACATAATAACATATATTGTGTTATTTTTTTAAAAATAGATACAATGTAAATTTTCATCCAATAATTAAA
Source organism: Pontederia paniculata (assembly GCA_001647135.1). Lineage (NCBI taxonomy): Eukaryota > Viridiplantae > Streptophyta > Magnoliopsida > Commelinales > Pontederiaceae > Pontederia > Pontederia paniculata. The sequence continues at coordinate 12,500 of LTAE01003054.1, read as the reverse complement.
AGATTTTTCTCTTCATCAAATATTCCTTTGATCAAATTGACGACTCTAAAATTCGAACTCGAGATTATTAACTCTTAATCTCTCAATTCGAGATACACCCTTATTAATCAGATATATCAATTAAACTTAATTATAGCAGTATTTAATTTATATAATAATACATATTGTGTTATTTTTTTTTTAAATTAGATACAATGTGAAGTTTCATCCAATAACTAAAAGGTTTGCCTCCTCCTGTTGTTGCTACCAAAATTCCAACCCGCTCATGGCATAACTTGTACGGTGGCAGCAAGAGGGTGGCCCCCATTATCTAATCCCCCCGAGCTGTCACGAGAATAACAAGTCGTCGAGTGGCATGTACGTGGGTGGGTAGCATGTGACCACAACCCTTCCTTTTTTTTTCTTCTTTTTTCTCCCCCTCTTTTTTTTTCTCACAACATGCATGCAGCTTTATAAAAACATCGATCATTAGCGTCTCTGACATTATTTTAATTCAATACTATTTTCAATCGTCGAATAAAAAATATCATCAATTTCTAGAGTACAAACATATACAATATAAATTATAATTTGTGAATGCATATCACATATATACTACTTATGCAACATTGTATTGCTTATTTTCTCAATTATAAAATATTAAATTTATAATAATTTTTTTAAAAAAATTATTATTAATTTAATACTTTATGATTGAAGAGATATATAATTTAACAATTAAATAACACTTATTTTTCATATATAATATGACAAGTTTAATTATTTTGCTCTCATCCAAGACCTCAAGTTCTGCTGAAAGGTCATACATTCTCTTAATCTTCTCACCATAGCACACAATAAATATTTTATTTTTTCTAGATATCTTAAATGTGTTAATATTAGGAGGATGGAGTATTTTTGCCTGCTGAAATGCTGAATCCTTTGGAGAGAAGAGAGAGAGAGAAAAATAAAAAGCAGATGCACAATAGAAGAGAGTTTTCTGATCAACTGAAAAAAAGTTCTCCTTAAACGACAATGAAAACAATGTAGTAGGATTAATTACAATAATGTAATGATTTCTCCTTAATTACGAAAATTTGCAGCTCTTGCCATTGGCAATAAATGCCTTTTTTAATATTAGCAAAATTAGGCAAGTTTAATTGGAAAATTGGCAACCATGGGGAATATACAGTAGGGGTGGGGGGATTGGTGGTATTGCCATCTGTTGGCATGTGACCATATGGTTACAATTTGTGGGTGCATTTTTTCCTTATCCATTTCTCATGCTCAACAGATCATCCATTGCACACCAAAAAAAGTTGCCCAAAGAGTTCATGCCACAGGTAAAAGTGGAGTGCAAGTGTCACAAACGGTTCAATCTGGATAACAATGTAAAAAATATCGAATTTAAAAGTCAGATGGATGGAAACCTTTTTTTTTCTTACAGCAAATAAAGAAAATAAACCCGATTGCAATGCTAAAATCTCGAATTTAAACATAAGAAAATAATATTGTTAGCACTGGACTGAATGTTAATATTTTTTTCCTGTAAAAAAGGCCTAATAAAATATAAATTGAAAGTTGCAAAATACAAAGTGAGAATGCTTTTTAATTATCGATTTACTATCCATCTACTTTTGATGAAAATAAATATATAAAGAAAATAAATTATTTTGAAAACGAACTTTTGAGAAATAATTTCTCTTTTTGTGCTTGGTATATGACTAAGTATAAAAAAATAGATTTGCAAATATATACATGAGGTTATGTGAGTAGAAAATAATTTTTATATAATATTTTCTTATTCTAATTTATCAGTTTTATGTAATAAAAATATCTTCAATACAATAAATTGTGTGATTTTAAAATTATCAAAAATATATATTAGAACGTTGATGTCTTATCAATGTTATATATCAGTATTTTGTTTACAAACATATTTCATTCTCAACATGTTTAGCAATAAAATGGAAACAAGATTTTGCAACTTCACAAAAGAGAAGAGATATTTAAGCTTTCTTTTCTCCACATTTCCCCATAAATAAATATCTCGCTGTTAATTTAATTAAAATCCTTTATTAAATTGGGCCATAGGGTTGCACTTAATTACGTGGTGAGCCACCTAAATCTACTGAGGGTGAATAGAGACGTTACAAAGGTTTTATAGTTAAAAAGCTGCGCCGGTTCAGACAGATGAAGGAGAGGGGTATAATAGTAAAATTTCGGGAAAAATATGCCAGGACGCGAGCTGGATTTGGAGTTTTGTCTTCTCGGTTGACCTCACGCCACCATCATCTCTCTCTCTCTCTCTCTCTCTCTTTCTCTCTCTCTCTCTCTCGCTCGTATTTATTTCATTTCCCTCCTTCCCATTAAATCCCGTTCTTAATGTTTTGCTCTGTTTTCTAACCCCCAACTTTAAATGCCAGCAATCGCCCTTTGCCTTCCTTTTTCTCTCTCCTCTCTCTCTCTCTCCCTCTCTCTCTCCTCTCTCGCCGTCTCGTCCGTCCTCCTTCCACTTTCTCTTACGAAGCTTGTGCTGTTCGATGCATTGATCCTATCATCCCTTGTTTGTTTTCTCCATTTTTTTTTCTTTTGCGTTTTTTAGTGTGATTTCCTGAACAAAGTTTCGCATCCTTGTTATTTTTATCTGCTTTCTCTAACAGTTCATTCCACATTGCGTGCCTGTTTATCTCAGACTCCGGACTGTGGCCAAGGAATCCTACTCAAATCGCATTTCTTTGTTTCTTGTTCGATTCTTTCTCTTTTCGGGGTCGCTTCTTTCTTAATGTATTGGTGACTGATAGATCAACAAGATTCGCATCACCGAACAGGTACGTTTTGTTTCTGGTTACTTTAATGTGCTGTCTTCCCCCTTTTCTTTTCCTGTCTTTATGTTTCTGATTTCGTTTTCTAGTATGTTGATGCGAAATGTATCATCTTTTTTTTTGTGCGAATGCATATGTGATAGTGTTGAATCTACAGGTGCGAGTTTTCACTGATGAAACGGAGACGTGTTTTCGAATGGGTTATTTGATGTTCTAGAATTTAGTGTTCCTGAAAAGCCCATGTCTTGCAGACTAATTTTTGGGCAGTTTTAGATTCATTGTCTCAATTGTTCATCAGACTCCCCTAAAGCATTTTTAGAGTGTATGTGTGCCCCTTTTGGGGTCTTTGTGTTCTTTTGATGAATTGGTCTGGATGAGCATAGGATATGTCTAGATAACTCTATCTGTATTTTTTGGATGCATTCTCAATGACATTTGAGTATTAGGGAAAAAAAGATGCAAACTTTTGAGCATTTGGTTTTTCCTTTCTACTAGTGAAACTAAAATAGTTACTGGAATAAAGGAACTGTTTTCTGAAGGAAATTTACTAACGCAACAGTCATCTTGATGTGTTTAATACAAGATTTAAAATACTAGAATGTCTTTTTTAAGATTTCAATGTGACATAATGCCTAACTTTTATACTGTTCATTTTCAAGCAGAACAAATGACATCCAACAGATCTATAAGTGACGAATTATCGGAGAAGATAGCAGTTATTGGCCTGAAAGTTTGGGTTGTTATTGGCATTGGTGTTGGTGTTCTTATTGTAGGCATTCTCTCCATTCTAGCTCTATGGCTCACATCTCGGAAGAAGACACGAAGGACATTTGACACATTTCCTATGTCACAAATACCCAATGTCTCCAAAGAAATTACAGTTGACAGAATTGGCAGCCACACTCTCGGTCACACACTCCTGGAGCGTGATGGTCCTTTCTTTACCTCACATGACAAATACAGTGATAAGGATTCTGGAAAAAGTCTCACGCACTTGATGGTGAGCAAGTCAAGTGATGTAGATAACTTGAGTCAGTGCAGTTCAATTTACCATAATGACAGAGCTGGGAGCTCATACTCTGGAGATGAAGGCAGCTCAGGAAATGCCAGGAAGCCACATTCACCATATGCACTTGTTTCTGCTTCTCCTTTAGTTGGTCTGCCTGAGTTTTCACATCTAGGATGGGGTCACTGGTTTACCCTACGGGACCTAGAGTATGCAACAAACCGTTTCTCTAAGGAGAATGTCCTTGGAGAAGGTGGATATGGAGTTGTTTACCGGGGCCGCTTGATAAATGGAACTGAGGTTGCAGTAAAAAAGCTTCTGAACAATATGTAAATCTATTATTACAACAGTTGTTCAAAAATTTGATCCATTTATTGATATGAGCCAGTTCCATTCACAATGATTTCAATGCAACTCTTTGTGATTCATGCAGGGGGCAGGCAGAAAAAGAATTTAGAGTAGAAGTGGAAGCCATCGGTCATGTTCGACATAAGAATCTAGTAAGGCTTTTGGGTTACTGTGTCGAGGGAATACATAGGTGAACATCTGCTATCACTTATTTTCATCTTACATTTATTTGACAATGGTCATGCGACTTCTTTAAACTCGTTATAATGAAAAGAGTACATAGTCCATGGTAGGGAATTTTTTCTATCAAAAAATCTTTTCCTATCTCTTAGTTGAAAATGTGTGATTCCAACAAATCAACATTTAAGTACCTTCTTCATTAGGGTATGGTGTTAAGGGAATACATAAGCGAATATCTGTTATTTCTTAATTTCTTCATACATTTATTTGACATTCGTCATGTGTCTTTCGCAAATTTATTATATGGAGAGAATACATAAGACCATGATAGGACATTCTTCTCTATAAAAAATATTTATGCTCTCTTAATTGGAAACTTTTTCTTCCATTAAAGGAACAATTAAGTTACCTTCTTCATTTAGTGTAATACGTAGATCCACAGTTATTATTTATATAGATACTAGAGATCATTGCTACTAAAACCTTCTGGTTCTCTATTTCATCACTACATTAGTTTTGCTCATTACATATGAATGTTGCCTATAATGTCATAGGATTTTGGTGTATGAGTATGTCAATAACGGAAACTTGGAGCAATGGCTTCATGGAGCTATGCGCCAGCGTGGTGTTCTTAGCTGGGAGAACCGTATGAAGATTATATTAGGCACTGCAAAAGCGTAAGTTTTGCTTAAATCATGGATTATTCGACCAGAATACCGCTAGCTGGCTAACTTGTAACTATGTAAACTACAGGCTTTCTTATTTACATGAAGCTATTGAACCGAAGGTTGTGCACCGAGATATTAAGTCAAGTAACATCTTAATTGATGAGGATTATAATGGCAAGATCTCTGATTTTGGTTTGGCTAAGCTCTTGGGTTCAGGGAAGAGCCACATTACAACCAGAGTAATGGGAACATTTGGGTATGCTGCCCTTCGTTTTGAAGCCTCTAAAAACTCTTACATTTCTTTTGGCTATAACAGCCCATATAACAATTTTGCATAAATTGTACTTAGAATGTCAAGATTATCTGTTTTTCTATTTGCAGGTATGTTGCCCCTGAATATGCTAACTCTGGACTACTAAACGAAAAAAGTGATGTCTACAGTTTTGGGGTATTGTTACTAGAAACTGTGACTGGGAGGGATCCTGTGGACTATGGAAGACCAGCAAATGAGGTAATTTTAGTAAACTTTCAAGATACTGTATTATATTTGTTCTTCCTTTTTCCAGATTCTTGGCCCTGCAATTTTGACGTCCATGATTGCACTTGAAACCTTGTGTGAATGTTACTCAGATCAATGTTTAGAGATCTGTTCCAGAGTTAGTGGAATCTAGAACCTAACTTAAAAGTTTAGAGGTCTGTTCTTTGGACTTAAAAGAACCTAAGGCAATCTACATTAGCTTCAGGTCCATCATATGTTGCTTAAGGATAACAGCCCTAGTTATTGTTCTAATATGTTTAATATAAATTTATTCTGCAGCAATAACATTTGGTTATTTATTTATGTCCACTGAAAAGTTTGTTGACACCTGTACTGCTTGCTTCCCTAAAATGATTATTCAATCTGCAGGTTAATCTGGTCGAATGGCTGAAAATGATGGTAGGGAATAGGAGAGCAGAGGAAGTAGTTGATGACAATCTCGAGGTCAAGCCAGTAACACGGGCTCTTAAACGTGCTCTATTAGTCGCTTTGAGATGTGTTGATCCTGATGCGGATAAGAGACCAAAGATGGGTCAGGTTGTTCGAATGCTCGAAGCAGATGAAGTACCACATCGAGAGGTCATGCCCTTCTCAGTGACTTTAGTATATTTTTTAACTTTCTATTTATTCTCTATTTTGTTTCATGTGCATTCTTTCTTTCTGCAACAGGATCGGAGGAGCAGAAGGAATCACACAGGAAGCATGGAAATTGAGCACAGCTCCAGTGATCTGGAAAATAAACTAGGGAGATCCGATAATCAAATAAGATTTGAAGCTTGAAAACCAAGTTTCTTGAACAATGTGGACCTCATGGTTCCAGTCAGCAGCATTGTCATCTGCTAACAGAATTCAGAGAGTAATGGCACAAAGAGTGAGGGAAGGATTTTTTGATACTGGGTTATACGGCTGATTGTGCTTTCAGCAGCAACTACGTGAGAAGTTTGGATAAGCAAAGTGGTCCATTTGAAGTTTTCTGAAAATTTATGCTAGCTTTCTTGTACAGGTAGTCAGTCAGGTACTATGTTCCATTTGGAAAATCATCATTTGATTTTATACTTGTCCATTCCTTTTGGATTTAAAATTTTCCCCTCTTGAAGTTTTTATGCATTTTAATGTTACTCCATGTCAAAAGGCATGATAACCAGTAACTATCCTTCTTTGCATTAATGTAGAAAAATGTTTTAAGAAACATATTGTGCGATGATAGATACAGATAAAGGTCAATTTTGGCCAACCACCTTATTCTTTTACTATAACTAGTGCATTTGAACAAATTGAAGAAAAATAATTGAGTTCGACCAATTGGACTTGTTGGTCAAGTTGCTCTTATTGTTCATGCAAAATCTGCAGGCCTAATGTTTAGATTTGTGCTTGTACTCATTGGCAGACACCTATCAAATATTCTTCCAGCCTGTCTTGTATCATTCTGAGTGCAAACTGACAGCTTTTCATGTCAACTTTAACACAGCAAGTTGCATGCATCCCTTTCATACAGAAAGAACTATGCTCTTTTACCTTTTTCTTTCTTTTACGTTTGAAAGATGATGCCGTACTTGTACCAGACGAAATTGATACAAGTAAAACCTGTGCTGCACCAAAGCTGGAATTCTTCTCTTAGCATGTTTGTTGCTTTTTTCTTTAAAGGGCAAATGATCCTAACATTATATAAATGAGCAAAAATAATATTACATTTCTTTTCACTTAGCATGCTTGTTTATTACAAATCTTTTTTTCTACTGGCCTTGCTATCATCAGCACAATATGAAGCTGCGCGGATCAGTAGGGGTCAGTAGATTATCATCTATGGTCACGAGCATTTTGTTGTGTCCTTGTAAAATTAAAAAAAAAATCATCTATTCACTATGTCAAGATTGTCAAGATCAGGATAGTTACTAAGGGTGTGTTTGGTTTGATGTAATTGGTTATAACTGGAATTCCAATTACCGTAAACACGATTCTCGTGTTTGGTTTGATGCAAATAGAACTACATGAAGTAATTGCATTTACTGCATAGGAAATTGTGTCGGAAATGTAATTACCTGTAAATGCATTTACATCAACAAATAAAAATAAGAAAAATAAAATAAATAAAAATAAAAAAATAAAATAATAAATTTAAATTTCACTTATATTTTACTTACTATTTATTTATTTATTTATTAATATATGATAATATTTTATTTTAATTAAATATTTATATCAAATTTTTAACTTCAACCAAAGAACGTAATTCATTTTTCAGAATCTCATTTACATCTATCCAAACATAGGAAAAATAATTCCTGTAAATACAAATCATATCAAAATTTCCAACTACAACTATTTACATTCCGGAATCACAATTACGTCAAACCAAACTACCCCTAAGATAGAAAGGGGATGAAGATTGAGATGACTGAATCACTCCTAAGGGTGATGTCGGTAGAACAAATAACTAATATTAAGATCAATACATAAAAAACTTTTAATATACAATAATTTATTAAATATATCAATATGTTTACATTTTTTATTAATTCGTTACTTTAAAAGAATTAATTCTTTTATTAAAATTGAGATCGCCGACCATAGATTATAGTCCGATCTTAGGAACAGAGCATATTTTTTATGTTCAAAGGAGCATCGAATCTGTAAGAACTATTCCAAAACAGGGACCTACTTGTTTGCTGCACTGTTGACAATTAGACATTCTATGTTGTCCATGGGATCATGCTCAGATTGCCAGCACGGGATGAAGAGCAGCCTGCTGACCGTAAGTATGTTTGATATGATAACTTAAGTCATTTTATAGCAAGAGTATTAAGACTCTTTTACTCGTGAGTAAATCATTGTTTTGCTCTCAATCATCCTCCATTCAGGATTTTGTGCATTTAGCAAGGAATGTAAGTTTCGCCTTCCAGCATTTACAAAATCGTTTGTGCATTTAGCAAGGAATGTAAGTTTCGCCTTCCAGCATTTACAAAATCGTTTGTGCATATAGCCTTTGTTATTATTGTTGAACAGAATCACAGATCATGACAACAAAATGACTGATAAAAAAATGAACGGAAAAAAAAAACTAGAATTACTCTTAAGAACATATTTAGAACAAAACTTGGGAATATTTTTTCCTCAGTGCTTGCTCCGCTTCTTTAGTAGTGTGCATAAACGCAGCTGCCGTAACCTGCAACAAATTTAAACTTCTTAGTTCATAAAGGTTGCAATGATTAAAATCCTATCTAAATTATTCAAAGTCGAACATTACTCGGGTCGGTCGTCACTATAAGCGCCGAGCTCTTGAAATAGCAGTTCCAGTAGTTCCTGCCCCTGGTTTGGTAGTAGAGGTTCATGGCAATGGAAGCATGGGACATGAGGGAGTCCGGGTAGAAACAAGAGCAGCCCCTCTGCAGCACACTGCAATCCACCTGAGAGCATGCATAGTTCAAGTTTGCAGTCAAGGTGGCCTCGTCCGTGGAAGGTTTTGCCACGCACCAAGTTTTCTAGAACAGAAAACAATCAGAACGACAGATCAAAACATTACATCATATGAATCGATTCTACACATTGTGGTCACCACATTGTTACCTGTCCTTGCACAAGCTTCAGAGGTCCTCCTGTGGAGCAAATCACACAAGTATGCATAAGTACTAAAAGTGTAGCAAAGATGTCATGAGTTACAAAAAAAAAGAATCACTATGAACTGATCAGCTCACCTGGAGCAAGAGAAGAGAAGAGTAGTATACACGAGAAGGTTATTAAATATGAAAATGTCTGAGCTCTTCTGGCCATTATGATCTCAAGATCTACTGGCAGAGAAAGCAAAGGAAGCTAAAGGGAAGTTGGGGAGGTCGTGTGGCGAGTAAAAGTTGGGAGCAATGGACAGGGGGTTTAAAAAGGATGGAGGGAGTAGAAAGTGAAACGTTTAGTGCAACGGATATATTCCTTGCAGCTTTCTGTCAGGTGTTGGTGAGGTAAATTGAGGAATTATTAATGCATGAACGCTCAAGACAAAGTGTCTCCTCCATTTCGATGAATACACTTATTGTTAAATTATTATTATTTTAACCAAATTAAAATATCATTCATAATAAATAAGATTTTTAATAAAAGTTTCTACCTGCATATAAACTCTAACTCTAATTCTTCTAGTTTTCTATTACTCTCTCTCAATTCTTAATATAATTATTATGCAAAGAGCGTGTAACATATTTTTAATGTAGTGCGTGTGGTCTTTTTTTATAAAAAAAATAAACATTGTTCATTTATATAAAAAATATCGTTATTTTTTTTACAAATATGTCATATATTTTTTTCATATATATATATATATATATATTATAATATATTATAATTTGTTAAAGGTGGGTAGATTCTTCCCTAGGTAAAAGTTGCATAGGTATCAGATGACAAAAAAAGGAAAAAAAATTATATAATGTGCGTAATTCCAACAACCCGTGAACTTTACTACAATATAATGCTTTTTGTGGGGGGTTATGTCTCCTGGTCTTCTTCTTGGTGTGATGCAGGTTCCAAGTGCCCGTGCAATAATGCGTCTGAGTGTTAGAGGGGCTGTTCACATGGAACAGTTATTATTACTACCATGATTAAGTTAAAGACGGTATTACGATGGTTGGTTGATCAGGAATGCATAAACACATGTACAAAAAACAATACAATACGTTACGAAATCATCTAGTGAAATTCAGAGTTCTTTTGAATATCAAATATTTTTGTTGGGAGTCTAATCAAACATTTAATCCGGGATGATAAAAATTAATTGGAGCGAAATTTCGAAAATCATGATGGCAACAGAAAAAAAAATATTACAAATTCGAAAAAAAGAGAAATAAAAAGTTGGAAGTAGAAAACCATTTTGGGGCCTGCTAGGCCCCTGGTTTCATCAATATAGTCTAGTTAAAGGCCCAAGAGAAAGCACGAGCCTGATAATCAATGTTTTTTTTATTAAAAAGGTGATTATGACCTTGAAAAAATAAATTAAAAAAGTACACAAAATTAAAATCAGAAGTTGAGATTTCTTGATTCGTACGTCATTTCATTACCCTCTAATTATAAGTAATATTTAGTTGCTAAAAATAATAAAAGAAATTGAATTTGGGTAAGAAAATACAAAGTTTTAAACTTTTTTTACTCACTCGACATTTGGAAAAAACACGATTTAAGTCACCCAATTTTAAAACTATATAAGTCATTTTCAAAATCAAAGGCAACTTTGAATGTCAACTATATATAGTTTGCTGGCAAATGAGCTCTTCGGTCGCCCGAGCACATGTAGGCGAACTTTTCCGGTCGTAGCTGAGATCGATCATCTGCGCGAACTGCGCGATTATGAATAATATTGTAACCCCCCAAATTTATAATTACAAAAATATCTCTATAACTGAAAATTAATTTCAAAATCTCTAATATTAAGCAATCCCAAAATCTCTGATATATTCATCGAACCTGAACAATTTTATCTCTCCTCCTCATGATAACCCCAACCAACTCTAGTTTTCTTCTTTCTCCATCCTCTCTCATTTAAGGAAGAAAATGATCCCGAGAGAGAAGATGAAGGCAAATCAATGTTGGACAGTGACAATAGGAGAAGGATCGCCGTAGACGAATGCAGGAATGAATTGAGGACGAACGAAACGATGAGCTTATGGACTAACAGGTATGTAACATTGCGGATCCCTTTAGAATAGGTTTTTCATGATAGATCAATGCATGCTAAGGTTTTTTATGATATTATGATGAATTTTATATGATCATATGCCATGTGATGCTAGTTTTAATCCTCATGATGTATACATGATATTTTTGCCCTAGAAAAGTTACATGATGTAGATGGATTAGGGAGATCAGTTCATGAATATAAGAATGTTTATAATGTAGATTTTAAGGCTGAAAACTTTAGAAAAATGTAGTGTATAGATCCTCATATATTAATGTAGCTATAGGAAAGAATCTCGGATCCGTTCAAAGAAGAAAAAGGGCGGCGTTTGCCCAGAAAATTCCTGTCACGGTCGTGACGGAGGTAGCCGACGAAGGACACGCAAAATTCGCCCTGAAATTTTCCGTCACGGTCGTGACAGACATGTCACGGGCCGTGATGACAACAGTCGAGGAAGAAGGCACTCAGTCACGGCCGTGGCGGACATATCACGGGCCGTGACGGTGGCATCCGAGGAGGATGACCTTAGATCACGATCGTGACCATCTGTCACGGGCCGTGATAATAGAAATTTTCGATCATGACCGTGGACTATCACTGGCGACATCGGGTCGTGATCTGACCGAGATACAGGAAAGCCACCCTTCGGTCACGATCGTGAACCTTCTATCACGGGTCGTACATAAAGTCATGAGAGTCGTCACGAAACGTGACAATTCGGTCACGGTTACGAGCCGACTGCATCCTAAAGACTATTCGATCAGGGCCGTGACCATGTATGAAATGTGGTCGATCATGACCATGACGGTTTTCACGGGCCGTGACATGACCATCACAGACCATGACAAACCGTCACGGGCCGTGACATCTCTCTTCTAAAATGATTTATGTTGAATGAATAATGAATTCTATTCTAATTATAGATGTTGTGGAATTCTCCTATAATCCTAAAGACTAATATGTGGACAAGATAAAGGGTCAATCATCTTCACAAAATTAATGATGAGGTCACCATGCATTGTAATGTTTAGGAGCGATAGTGTTAATGATGATGAGGGACTGGTAGATCAGCTGCTACCTAGTTCCTGTTACCTGGTCTTCTCCCTGCCTTGCAACAAATAGATTTCTCGAGCATTTTTTCGGTCGTGGCTTGTGCACCCCCACTGACCTATTGACGAAGCCTCTAAAGACTCATGAGTCATTCAAAGTCACAACAAAGCAACTCTCAAAGTCACTAATGGGATAAGAAGAACTTAAGAAGATAACCACTTGGTTTAATATTTGCATTGAGCATATTGCATTA
>LTAE01003053.1:6821-39556 GCA_001647135.1 Pontederia paniculata | reverse complement strand
TTTGCCCGCGCTACAATAATCGGCTTCTTCTTCTTTTTTTTTTTTTGGGACATACGAACAATTTCCTTTTTTTTAATAACAGTATATACTCAGAAAAAAATATTAAAATGTGCACCACAATTCTAGTTGAGTGTAGTACAATTGACAACGAAAAAGTTTGATTTTTCGTTCCTCGGTTATGGGCATATAACCGAAGATGCAAATTTAATTAAATTAATTTTGCACAGTCAAAAAATAAAAAAGATTACTAGAACGAGAAAAACTTTTATGGTTCTGATACCACTGTAAGTTTTAGAAGGACTTTCATGGATTGGTATTATAAATACCTCGCAGCGAAAATACTAGTTCTTCCACGTTCTACTGTTGTCGTGTTTGTACTATTGTCGGAGTCTTGATCACAGCAGGAAGAAGACCACTTATTCACAATCTAAAGTATCACGGTCTGACGAAGTTTGGACAACACCTGCACGTCAAGCAACTTACGGAAATAGTTGATGTCGGACTACTATTTATAGGAGCGGGTGCAGGGCATCTTCTAGCAACCGCACACATGCGGGTGCAGGCAACCGCATGCCAGTTCCATGGAACTGCATGCAGTTGTCCAATGCCCATGAAGGGCGCCTGTCCAACAGTCAATATTATTATCCTTATGAAAAAGTGGTCGAAAAAGCTAGAAGATCCACTCTACAAAAGAAGGATCAAACGTTAGAACCTTTGGGAACGGGCTGAATAAAATGCAAGGTAGACGAGAGCTTCCAAGATTCAGCCATGATGGATGTAAGGCTCGTATAGAAGGTATTCTCTGGGACAACATAGGTAATTGGGTTGGAGGCTTCGTTGGTCAAACCAATGCAATATCGAAACTGAAACAGAGATGCAAGTCATCCTATTCGGACTCAATTATTCATGGAACAATTAATACCTACATTTCGGCTGTCTTATGGTAATAAGCATGATTAGTAGTAACGACAATTTCAACCCACAGATAAGCTCCACAGTGGCGGATATTGGACTGTGGAACTGAAACACATAAATAGGAAATGCATGGGCAGACTAGTTAGCTAAGGTACCATATGACCCGGGACCAACACCTCATGAACTTCTCCACCCACCGACGGCCATGGGAAGCTTGCTGCTTGGCGACATTATAAGGATTCATGTCCCCAACCTTAACTTTTAATCTTATTTTGTTCCTATGTATCAAAGGCTTCTTTAGCCTTCTCCTTTCATCCCAAAAGAAAACTGGCCAAAATTAAAAAAAAAAAAATTACCGTGAGCTAGTAAGAAAAAATGATCCATATTCAAAACTGAAAGTGAAAAGGAGAAAAAAAATCCAACAGGCTGAGGCCCACCACAAGGGCTGTTCCATGCCAATGATGAAATTGTGAGAAAATGAGTAAAGTCAAATTTAAAAAAATAGAAAGGTAAAAGAGAAAAAAATGGAATAATATGTTAAATATATTATAAATATCTTTTTCATACGAGGCTAGGAAGAATTTAAAATAGTGTACCTTACGTGAGTGTCGTATGTATGCTACGCTAAAACAGAGTTGAAGCTATTTTTTTCTTATTGATTCTTTATAATTGATAGATTTCTTAATATATACATATATATTATTTACATTGTATGTTTCAGTTCACTAAATGATATCTATTAAGAAACAAATAGTTCATGTCAACTAAATTAGATCGATCCAATTATAGTTCAGTTAGTTAAATTTTAAGTTTTCAGAAAGAGTGATTGCTCATCAAATTTAAAATGTTATTAGAATAAGGTTGAGAGATCCTAAGTTCATATTGGGTGAAGTTCTATTGAAAATGAACTTTGTCATTTAATATTCTATGTAGTAAGCGCTAAATTAAAACTATAAATGTTAAAAATACAAATATAAAAATGATACTCTTTTAAAAATTAATTAAATTTTTAACATAGTCGATAGTTCATGTACAATTTATTTTTTCTAATATTAACATGTATGTCATTTTAAAATTACACAAGGATCATCATATTACATCTTTAGGAGTTTTGGTTCGATGCCGATTCCGAGGCTGGGATCGGACTTCCCCGAGAACGTCGATCCCTTCGCCACCTGATCCAGAGATTTCGGTGCTGCCGCCGTGGATGGAGCCTCCGGTGCCGTCTCTCTTCTGTGTCTCTCTCCCAAGAAGGGGAATTGCTGAAGAGAGTCCACTTCACGTAGAAGAGAAGGGGCTCCCTTCTCTCTCTTTTCATTTTTAATATATATATATATATATATATATTTAATATTATACGTATATTTAAAGAAATAAGTATTATTATACATCTATATGGCATCCATTTCAGTAAAGTGATCTGATAATTTATTATTACTGTTTAGAAGAATTATTTTGTTATAGAAATATAACTTCGTGAACGAATTTATTATAAATTAAAGTTAAGAGATGATTGAGACAAAGTTAAGAGACCATGCGATGGATTTTGTAAGCTTACTCCTATCATATACTCTCAAAGAATGGAACTTTGATTTCTTTTGGTGACGTTTACATGTGAACTTAATCAAATAATCCAGCTTGATGTGCAAATTGCTCAAGAAAAGTAATAAATAAGCAGCACAAAAGGAAATTGAACAAAAACGTTGTAAAAGCAAGGGAGAAGTTTATCGGATGTCTCCCCATGCGTGCATGCAATTTCATCAAAATAATTGATCAAAATAGATAGTAAATTTTCCTTAATGGAAGAAAATAAATATAGTATGATTATTACCCCCGTCAAATTGGAATAATATATGATATGTGATCCAGGAATAAAAGATAAAAGGTCAAAATATATGAAAACAAAATATTAAAAATAGTGAGGAGTCAAAATAATAAAAGATATTAATAAAATTTGAATTTAAAATCTCTAGATATAAATTAAAATCACTTATTTAAATTACTATATAATTGTATTATTTTTTTATTTATTAACTTTAATTATTAATATATATATATATTTAATACATCGAAAAATTGAGAGGATGAGTCTGACCCCAATTATCTATGTGGATCCGTTCTGAATAATGTAATTGAGGGTCAATTAATGATTAGGTTTTAAAGATGATTTGAATAACATGCATGCGCCCATATGTCTCTTCACCAAATTAATTTATCACTTCATGCTGTTGGCTATTTTTTCTCTTTTTTCTGAAGTATTATGTCCGCTTATTTTTCGGGTTGCCACTTGCCATCATTTGTTATGCATTTTCAAAACCTATGATAAATTGGAACTTCAAATTCTTTGAAGTAACCTATTTATCCTTTTAAATGTGGCTACTTTGTTGTTCAATCATTCACTTTACTCAGCATTAATTTCATAATACGGTATTGTCATCATGGACCTTGTCAGAATAATGTAGGATTTAAATATCCTAAATAAAAATGCAACCGATAGCATATCATTACGTTTATAAAATAACAACAGCTCTCTTTTCGAGAGAGCCCTTCCCTTAGTTTGCATATGAAACACATTTACTTGTGATACAACGGCCCACCAGCATATTGGGCCGAGCCAGCAATGGAAACTAAAAGGCTATTCACAAATTGTGAAACACAAACTAAAACTCACCTATTTATCCTTTTGTGTAAATACACTCCTGTACAAATTCTATAAACATTAACTTTTTTATAATTTTAGATTTAAAAATAGGATTTCATTATTTATAAACAGTCAATTCAGAAATGCTAGGATCTCATTTAAATTAAAATTATTAATAATTATAAGTGTTTACACGTATTCATACAAAATAAAATTACACATTTTTATCCAACACAATAACTATATTAGAAAGAGAGAGGGGTGCACATAATATACAAACATCAAAGTCTAGTTATCATTTATGAGAGTTGAGATAGAATGATAAGCAACTTTTCTTCGCATAAAAATATATTGAATTTGAGTATATATTTCCAAATCTAGAATACTTTTACGCATTTCGAAGCAGTACATATTAATCGGAATGAAACTTCTAAAATTGTGATGGAAATAAAAAAAAAAATCAAAGTGTAGCAATCACATAGAAGTGAGATGGACAACTCATCTGACACCTGATGATATATCTACCCCAAAGATTCCGATCTCCTGCTTGGTAGCTTGCAAGCATCTTATAATGCATGCTCACTTGGTTCCTTCTCTTTCATGAAGGAGCTAAAAAAAGTTTAAGCAACCTGATTTGTATTGGCTCTCACCGGCCAACTCCTCGCTGCAGTAATACTGCTACTGAGCTTAAGTAAAAAGCACAATGCACAATTGATCAATGATCGTCGACACAAATGATATAAGCGGTCTGAGTTTCGAATTGAGATGTAGAAAAAAAAACATTCGAAGAAAATACCTGTGAGAAAAAGAAAATGCACGACTGATAGGTATTGTCAATTCTGAGGCCGGCCGTATATGGCCGCTTGGCAAACAGCACTCGTCCCCGCTTCCCCACCAACTTGTCATTAGTTTTTTTGCAACTGTTTATTTTGGCTTCAAAAAATATCGTCACCCCTCATAACATGCACAGTGCATATATTTGAACTTATATATGTGCCAATGGATGTTACGCTGTGGACAAGAGGGCAAATAATTTTGTGCCAAATAGCTGCAAGGTGTAGCTTCTTAACAACCCACACATACCATCGAGCACTCGACAGCAATTGCATGCAGCTGATTCCTTGTATCACATATCGTCTGCTTCTGTAGTGGTTGAGAGGCTTATATCTACATGTACAGGCTGGAATATATATGTATATATATATGCAATGGAATTATTCTTGAATTGTTTTTATAAGAAAAGATAAAAGAAAGGATTAACTGTATATCGTCTCATTCGTTCGAATTATGTACTGATCAGTAACTGAACAAACGCCAATTTGCGACCTAATTATTCAGCTAGCCATTAAGAATCTTGTAGTTAATTGTTTCTTCATGGAAAAAACAGATGCAATCTGTATTAAATTAGCTTGATGTATACTACTAAAAACAATACATGTACTTTGTTTGTCTTTTTTCTATTGTACCTAGAAGGATACTAAACATACTAATCAAATTTGAATCAGAAAATATAAAAGCCTAAGTATTTTAAATATATTTCGAAGACTTGAGGTTCAACTTAATAATTGTATTTTTGTCAAATGGATGGATAATTGTACTAAAAAACAATGGCATACATTTGTAAACTATAAGATCAAATTGTGCTAAGACCCGCAACTTTAATTAATTATCATTTTTGCAACAGTGATAGAATTTAGCTCATTAATTAGAGCTCTCTATGATTAGTTTGCATACTCTAAAGGTACTTTATGATCATCGTTTTTTTATTGGCCTCATTTTGTATTTCCATTGGATTGATTGTATAAAATGTACGTCATGGCTTTGACGGTCACGACAGAATTCCTCTTGGCATATGCATGTCTGTATATTCATATAAATAAATAAATAAATAAATAGGACAGCTTGTCTTTAATCCAAATATCAATCGACTTTGATTAAGCAAATAGGATTTAGTTTTTCGTCCGCAGGTTTAAGATTCGAATATATGAGAATGCAACTGGCAAAAATATAATTTTTTAAGGATATTGTCTTATAAGTATTTGGAAAACAAAATATAATTATTCATTTGAAAAGGAAGAAATCAATCATTTGGTCTCTGCTAATAATTGTGAAAAGACTTCACTCCCCTATTCTGCATTCCTGCTGATAAACTTTCGTTTAATTTCTTACTAAATCAAACGAACCAACAATATTATAAATCTTTCACTAAAATACTAAAATGAATGAACTCTATATAGTTTTTTGGATGGCTTTTTTGCATATATCATTAGTTACACTTGGACACATAGATATAAGCATGCATGCATCGCCTGACACGTCCCAACTCGTGTCGGACACATCATTAGGACGACCGGCCGGAGGTGGTTGCATGACATGTCAGTCCGGAGATCGGCCATCGGATCGTAGAGTACGAACCGTAATCATGCTTCCCTAACTCACGTGCATGCAGTTCTCCCTCTCTCTCTCCTCTCTCTTCCTGTGGTGTGTGTATATATATGTAGCAGAGAGATGCACTGCATTTAGGAGAAAGATCAAGCCATGAAGGCCTCAACAGAGAGAGAGAGAGAGAGAGAGAGAGAGAGAGAGAGTGAGTGAGGGGTGAAGGCATGAGAGCCACGGAATCCACAGTGGCAAATCTACCTTTGTCTGCTGAAAATGGCATCCCGTGATCGCTAACAAATGTAGGCCACTAATTCATGCCCCGGTGCCAACACAGTGGGGCACTGCATCTTTGTCTCCCAGAATTCATGATACCCCAAACCACCAAGCAACCAACGTCCCACCATGGGAAATCTTTTAAAAACCATGGACGCACACCACGAAGTCAGGAGAGAGAGAGAGAGAGAGAGAGAGAGAGAGAGAGGATCACATGCCCAACAAGGGCCAAGTTTAGCACTCTGAACGAGGGTGGGGAGGAAGGGAAAATGGGGAGAGTAATACTGAGAGAGGGATCGTGGGTAGGGGAGGGAGGCTGCCGACTGCAGCCACATTTCATGGGTTGCGTCTTTTGTCCTTTGATGCGAATTCTAGAATGATCCGTGACAAGTCTCTCTCTCTTTCTTTCTCTCTCCACATTCTTCTCAGTTGCAACAGAACAGAGCTCCATCGATCGATCTCTAGCTGTTGAGCTAAAGTTTCCTGCCGTAAAAGTCGAATAATGTTGGATACTTTTGATTTCTTACTGATGAGTAGCTTTGCCAGGTGACAAGTAGTGGCCTTACGTATATAAACAACAATATTAGGCCTCGGACACATCATTTTCCGGTGTGTCGACGGAAGATGAAACCTTGCTCCAATCAAAGTTTTTTCGTGTATCTGGGCGGCACGGTTTGAGTTACAAAACCTCATAAAATGTTGATTTATCTTAAATTTTATCATTTTATACTGAGTAATTTTTATATACGATCCTTAGAGATCCTCTAATTTTTGTTTGCATCAATACTCCTTCAATTTTGTGTGTGTTTGCACACTTAATTTGTTCATTGGTTATAATACATTTTTTTTATTCTATTAACTTAATTCTTTCGCATAAACATTATAATAATAAAATATATCAGGTTCGATACATTATCAAATAAAGATTATTTTTTTATTTAATGTGTATCCTAAATACATTATTTATAGTCTCATATGATTATAAAGATAACCTAACATATTTTATTATAATAATAACATAAATATCTAAATAAACGAATTAAATTAGTAGAATGAAAAAAAGTATGCTGTAGTTGATAAAAGGATAAAGTGTGCAAAATATACAAAGTTAAAAAATTAATGGTATAAAAAAACTTAAATAATCAAATAGATATTTATGTCAAAGTTGAAATATCATATGTAAAAATTATTAATGTGAAAGGTGAAAAATAAAGAAAAGATGAGGAGAGGTTGGCTAGTTAAACTAATCATATATTAAGAATTAAAATTTATTATGATATTTTTTAACGATCTTCTTAAATATTTCTTTCTTATTTACAAGAAAGTTTATCATGTGTTAATCTTTTTTTCACTTATTTTTCATTATTATATTTTTGAATGACATGGTCTATAAAAGTCACATGTTAACTTTAACATTTTTATATATTTTTTTTCTCCAGATTTTTCATGGCTCAAATTGTCTGAGAGTATCAGATGTATGTCCCTCCAAGGCCCCACATGTTCAGAAAATAAGAGCCACAAGTAAACTTTGTGGGCTTTCTGCAATTCATGATTTCCGCATACAGTCGGAAGATATTAGTGACCCTGTCTGATTCGAATCCTTAAATAGGCCAAAATGTAAAATTTATTAATTGAAAACAATGTTAGTAATCAAATCGATGAAACAGCCATTGGCGTAATCCGATGCTCATGGAAAATTAATATGCTACAAGCCACATCTACTGCGCTAATTGTATGGAGTGCATACATATTAAGATGCCTAAAGACAAAGGCAATAAAACACCCTACTTTTGTCTACGTCTTTAGGCTTTTAGACTTCCCATATGAAGAGAAATTAATAGTTGACCTTTGACTGCTAATTAACCCAGCAAAGCTTCTTAATTATGATTAGTGGTGGAGTAAGTGACACTTCAGATATCAAAATATCAGATTAACTAAAGGAATCATAATTAGAGAGAGAGAGAGAGAGAGAGAGAGAGAGAGAGAGAGAGAGAGAGAGAGAGAGAGACTTCCATATTTCTAACAAGGAATCGTATAAAAGTGGTATTACCTAGAGAGTGGCTGTCGGATGCAATGACCATTACTAATTATCTTAATCTTCTAGGTAAATGTTACCTTAACTTAACAATAGAAGAATAATATGCTATATGTATGCATGATATTTAATTAATTACTTGAAATTTGAGTATATTACTTTTCCAATACGGCAATACATGAATGGGCAATGTCAATTATTTAATCATGGGTGGA
The DNA here is from genome assembly GCA_001647135.1 of Pontederia paniculata. Taxonomy (NCBI): domain Eukaryota; kingdom Viridiplantae; phylum Streptophyta; class Magnoliopsida; order Commelinales; family Pontederiaceae; genus Pontederia; species Pontederia paniculata. The sequence goes on along the minus strand of LTAE01003053.1, from coordinate 31,095 downwards.
GAACAATTGTATATGGATTATTTTAAAGTCACATAACGGTATTAAGATGCACAAAGAGCTCATGCTCACAATTTGAAGCTTGAATCTTTTAGTTACATTCAGGGCAGTTGGTCATGGGGAAACTAAAATGTACAATTGTCTCTTGATTGTGCATGTCTTTATTTTAACAGTGTACGTCCTCCAAAGCATTTTCTAATCAAAGGGACATCTAAATATAATACAAAAATAGAAAAAAAATCTATCTAATGTAAGATAATGAAGTTTAAGAATCGATGAAACCGATTTGATTCAAATCATGCACACACTAAAGAAGTGATTGTTGAAGTCACTTCTTTATGCATAAAAAGACATACGCTGATTAGCTTTATTGGCCTGTTTCTAAGTTGTCACCAAATCCAAGATCCAACACAAATTTAGTTCGCTTATCCATTTCAATGAGGACATGCATTTACATCAATGAGTCCATGATTAATTTTAAATTGCAACCAAACTTGAACGACGAGAGCTGACACCATTCTGTGACGATACGCATATCTAACAAATTAGCCATATAGTTTATATGCTATGCATGAAGGTTCACGAGTCTTCTTTTAGAGGTCACGAGCTGTATATGCTCTGCAAGGAGAATGGACGACGATAGAGAAAGTTCAAAAGAGAATGAAAAGGAAATCCAAATCGGTAGTTGGTGGTTTGATGTTGAAAAGAATGATCAGAAAAAAAAATTCTCCTTGCATGAAACCCTTTACACAAGTTTCACATGCACTTCCACATGTCAGCAGATGCACGGTATCATCTTGTACTTCGTGTAGGAACTCTCATGCCATAGTAAAATATCAAAACAGTTGTGTTACACAAGAACAAGAGAAGTGAATCAAATAATCCATGTATATATGCATATTTTATTGTATATGTACATGCATTAACATATATATATATATATATATATATATATATATATTTATGTATAGCATGAGCCTTTTGGATTATGAATACCACAGTTATATACTGATGAATAAAGTAAAGATACATATTTTTCTGAGACATTTTTAATTTTTGTGGAAGGAGCAAGTTGCATGGAAGAGTCGAGGTAGAGAATGCAAGGAACATATTTTAGCCTCATACCATGCACAATGCAAGACAAAAGACAGATCGGCATCTTGTACTTGAACAATAATGAATAAGCTCGCATACCATGCACTAAGATCCAAACTAGGGTTTTAGGACCTCGCATTGGCATCAGCCACATCTCTTTCTGGTTTGCCGTCTCAGCCTCAGAAAAGAAAATGCAGAGCTGAAGCTGTAGATTTTTGAATGGCAGACGGCAGAGGGTATGGAGTTAATTCATGGAACGTGCATGCTCCCGTGATCTTATTATTGGATCCATCAATTTTTCTATCTCATATGGTTTATTCAATAATATATATATATATATATGCATATATATTTATATATATGTATATATATATGTAATCTCAACATGCATGCATCCATGGATCGATGCCCGGCCGACGTCAACAAATTATGGTTAATTACATGCATGTACGTAAACTTGTCAATATTCTTTATTTTTTATACCTGTTCGGATTTCTAGTGGATTTCTAGTGTCCAAATTTATTAACACTGAAAAATAAAACAATTTTTTTTATCAAATTGATGATTCTAAAAATTACACTCGAAATTACTAGTTAGTTCTTGAAGACATAATTCTACTATCAAACTATATCAATCAAAGTTACTTTAATATTTTTTTTTTTAGGTAAACCCCACCGGCGTCCAGGGCTATTAGCACCCGACTAATCCGATATTCGGAGGGGAGCGGCACGGTAAATCCTGGCCAAATTGGTAACTCCGAGGCTCGAACTCGGGGCTACTAGCTCTCGGTCCCTCAACCCGGGGCACAGATCCGCTAACCATTTGTGCCAACCAACTTGATTTAATATTCTTTATTTTTGAGAGGCTACAGTGAGATTGTTGTTTTGGACCCTGGGAAATGACAGTATACCGACTTGTCGTTAACTTGAAATAAACTTAAATTAGTCCATAAAAGAAATGGCTTTGGCTGGTCGTTCAAAGGTGCCTGTCCAACCTAAGGAATCGTTTGGTTGATCACGGCCAAATCTTGAAACTACTTGTGGATTAGTAAACGCATAGATTACTAATTAACACTGTCACCAACCGTGTTCGTCTTATCGCTGATGAGCAATTAACTAGTTAATTTTTAAGGTCGATTGAAGTGAGATAGAATTAAAATAGTGACAGATTAAAAATTGCAATTACTCTTGTTGAGTCTACTTAAGAGGTGTTTGGTAAAAGAATAAGGGATTGGATAAGGTTTTATTCTATTTTATTTTACCAAACACTAACAGAAATGATAGGCATAGTTATTTAAGAAAATATATTATGATGTGATAGTTGACCTTTTATAGATAAAATATTTTACCAAGTAGATAGAGTTACTTATTCTTTACAAAATAATTAAATTCACTACTCCTATTGATTTTTCATATTCCTCCAATCAACCAAACATCACCTTAAAGAATTCAACAACAATGCCATTCAAAAGACGGCAAACATACATCTTAAATTAAGATTTGTAATTTATCTTTTTGAAATGATATGATCGACCACCAATAGCTTGATGATATTAATTTAACCATGAAATAACGAGGACCAACTATATATGAACTGAATTTGGCAGTTTGATCTCTTCCCTTGCTATTAACAATTAGAGCATCGTAGGAGTAGCTGGGCGTTAATAATAACACATACAGTTTTAATTGTTACATCAGACTCATTAATTAAATGTAACCACAAATGACGAAGACTCTTCAAACAAAACAAAAGAGAAGCGAGAAGAGATCCGATGAAGACGCCCCTCCAGATCCAGTTATTATTACGTCCTCGTTGCTTTCTTCTAAAGCAATTGAGTCATGTGATGATCCAGCAGCATCTAAGAAAACAAGGACAGGCGCTTGCTTGCTTGTTCTTAAGCAGATCGAGTAGTCGCCCAAAGCATCCTGCGTTTGCAGTACAATCCGAGGCCCCTAATAATCTACCATCTCATGCACACAAAAATGAGTCACAGCTTGGCATTGTATACCTATGCAATTCTCCTGTGGCCACTCAAATTATTGGCTTTGACAATATTAATTGCATGCCCCTCAGGGAGGTAATTAATGCAGAGGGACGATTCATCTCTGAGCATTTTTTTGGTTCCAGTGGTGGTTAGAGAGAGAGAGAGAGAGAGAGAGAGAGAGAGAGAGAGAGAGAGAGAGGAATGATATATAAGGTGGTGGGCGTTGTTTAATTGTGTGCATCTGTGAAGCACTTCTTTTTTTTTTTTGATGTTTTGTTTGGTTGCACCTCTCTTTTCTGGCAGTTGCTGCGGGAATGGACAAAGTACGATACTCCAACCCGTGACCGTTGCATGTGACCAGGAGGAGGTGTATGCGCGCGCGCTCAGTGATAGAGCGCCATCTCTCGCGCAAAGGAAAAAAAAAGCCCTGCTTGCCCTTTCACTCACGTGTCCTTCTCTGGATTTTAGCTTTGGCAACAAAAGGTTCGAAGTTCACTAGTAGAGCTTTAATGATGGATGGAGAGCCAATTTTAGAACAAATGAAAAATGCACTAATTATTAACGATGAAGTTCGAATTTGAGAGGTGTCATTCGGGTCAGGATTATATTTTCGTCGCTTGCCTCCGAATACTGAATTAGTCAGACGCTAATAATTTTAGACACCGATAAATTTTTATTAAAAAATATATTAATTATGACCTTGATCTCTTATAATTAAGCAAAAAAGATAAAATATTTTTTTTGAAACACAAATTCCAAAAAGAAAATATATTAAGAAGATGTAGAAATTAATTTTATTTCTCTCCTTAGATATAGCTTAATTTCACTTTCTCTAAAATTTAAACTTACTGACTTAACTTCAATCGACTTTTCGCACACTTTCACTTAACTTCGAATTACATAAATTTTATAATATATTTATCTCCTTATTATTATTATTATTTAATTAATTTTAAAAAGTAAAAAGTCAAATAGTTTATGAAAAAGTTAGGGTAAAAGCGGTCCCGTTTATTTTATTTTTTAAACTAAAAATTAAAATTAAATAAGGTTAAAAGATAAATATATAATTAAATAAAACTAAATATATTTTAGGTATTTGGAATAAAGCGGAAGTTAAAATGTTTACGATAACCCTTTATATAATTGAGTCTACATAACTGACGACGACAGCATACCCTTTCACTGATTGCAAGATTGGAAAAACTCACACTTGGTTCTTCTTGTAGTAGTTTAACATCAATATAGGAAATTACGAATATGTTAATAATCCATATAAACATATATATCATATCTTGTGTTGATGAAGAACATAGCTAGCGAGGGATTCTTTCACAAGTGGTGATTTATTTTTTATCTCCAATCATTTGAGGAACTTTATAGATACGTGTATATACATACATATACATATACCTACTGTGACTACCAAAACACAAGTATTTGATTTTTATATTTTTTTGGCCATTAGCATATTTTTGTATTGACAACGTGGGCAGAGTGGGTCAAGATGTGGTGAAGAGCAGGCGATTGCAGTGGTGGCTATTTAAACCCCCAACTCTTTCCCTCCTCCTCCTCCTCCTCAGTCACAACTCTCACAGCACTCTGTTCCTTTCTCTCCTCTGCCTCCTGTTACAAGTCATAGCGCGCGCACAGGCACACACATCTCTATACAAACACGCAGATACGGACGCAAAGATGGGCGCTTTGAGGCTAAAAGGCTTTGGGGTGCTTCTTCTCCTTGTCCTGCTCCTGCTCTGCTCAACGTTTGATGGCTGCGAGGGGAGGAAAGGCAAGCATTGGAGGCCGAGGAGAGTGCCGTCTTCCTCCTTGCTCAGAAAGAAAGGGAAAGGAAAGAGCGGCGGCGGAAGCCACCACAATGGCGGCGGCGGTGGCCGGCAAAGTCCGTCCCCATCCCCGTCACCGTCACCGAGTCCCAGTCCGAGTCCGAGTCCGAGCCCGGCGTATCCGAAGACGTCGCCGGCAGCCGTAGTGTTCGACGTTCTCGACTACGGTGCAGCAGGAGATGGTGCGACAGATGACACTAAGGTGGCAGACACTACCTTCTCTCCTTTGATAGTTTAAGCATCCTAAGGTGTAGTTATATGTTGTGACGTTAGAGTTGCTCTGTTTTCTCCATGGTCATACTTCTCTCCGTCCACCATTTCTTCTTCCTGCCACGAGTACATGAAAAGGAAAAGGAACAGGAACAGTTGGAACATTCTCATGTTCTTGACCTGTGCATTTACAGCTGCACAACTTTGGTTTTTGCTTTGCTCTGTTCCCTCAATTTGTTTCCTGTTAGGTGGATCCGTGAAGAGTGATGCTGCAATTACAGCTACATCATTCGTTTTTCCCAACAAGCAGGAAACTTTTTCCTTCTTCCACGGTCATCCCGATCACTACTTTTCAGACATTCCAAGACCTTAAAAAGGAACGGGATGTTATCTACTTTTCGTCTGTTTTAGGGAGATTCATGAGCATTTTAGTGGGAGAATTCAGAAAAAGAAAGAGCTTGTGGAGAATTTTGAATAACAATCTCAAGTCAGCTTTTCCTGTGAATTCATGCAGGCATTCGAGGCGGCTTGGGCAGAGGCATGTAAAGTGGGGGATTCAACTGTGCTTGTTCCGGAGCAGTTCGAATTCCTCGTCGGACCAATCTCATTTTCTGGACCTTATTGCCAGCCCAATATTATCTTTCAGGTAATTTATTATGTAATAACATATGTTTGCACTTTTGCAGTGACGACACTGGATTTGATCTTGAGACATTTCTCAGTCGTTTAATCCGTTAGCCAATTAAATATCATGCTTACATCTGAAGACTTCTAACTTGGGAGCTGCGACAAAATAACGGAAAAACTAATGCAATCAGCATTGTGTTCCAGACATGACTAAAAAAGAGTAGTAATTAGTTTCAGCATTTTCTTTCTTATTTGATCAGCTTCACTTCCAGTTTAAATATTTAATATTTTATCAACGAAAGTTGAGGTAGAACGGTAAGAAGTTCTTTCTCACTTAAGGAGATTTGAAATTCGAGTTTTTTGAATGTAAAAAATTCTGATTGAGAATCTCACCCACTATAATAAAGTGTTCAATTTACGACGACACAAATTATTTGAGAAGCTACTATGATACAATGATACACCACCAATTTTATCTCTATTTTTTTTTTCTATAACAGACTGACCTTCCGTTATAAACTATATAAAAAATTTCAACTTTTCATAACTCAGAAATGTGTCAAACAGAACAGGGCAGACACACAATAAATTAGGCAATCTTGCACCAACAAAAAAAGAGCTGGAAATATTGCTGGGTACCCTGTTCGCCGATAACAACCATGCTTCTATATTTATGTCTTCTCTGTTTTATCTTGGATGCTTTCCGCAATAAACACATCTTAGTAAAATTATTCAAATGGATGTCAGATAATAATTTGAGCTGATTCATTTCATTCCACATGTCTTGGTGTTCAGCTTTATGGTCTCTGTTTTGAACAGTTAAACCACATGCCCTGAGCTGCACGACAAGTCCATGTCCCAACCTTCACCTCTGGCAGATTAAAGCTGTGTGTGTTAGAGTGTGGCGTTAACACTCTTCGTCTTCATGTGCTTAAGCTCAAAGCATTAGTCTGGTTAATAACTATGAAAGCACAAGCAAATAGTTTACAAGTTTTATTTATTGGGTGTCCCCCCTTGTTGAAAGTAAACCTTTAAAAAAAGTTTTTTTTTTCAGTTTACATGCACAAAATAACTAGTAAACCTTTAAAAAAAGGTTTTTTTTTCAGTTTACATGCACAAAATAACTAGTACATGATACTACAGAAGCAGTCTGATTTAAGGACACAGGATGGGTAGTAATATCCTATTCTAAAAGCTGTAACTTGACATGTTTTTTTGTTTTCCCTTGCAGTTGGATGGTACAATTATTGCACCAACAAGCTTCAAGACCTGGGGCCTGGGAATGTTGCAGTGGATTGAGTTCACGAAGCTGCGAGGATTAACTATTCAAGGCAAGGGAACAATCGAAGGACACGGCAGCGCATGGTGGACAAATTCCGGGTCTGATGTTGATCCTGTAAGTTCTCGCCATTCATTCATAACGATAAAACATTACATTAATTTGGAAAAAAATTCTAGATTAACTGACAAAACCTGCATTGCAATGTTATGACAGATAAATGAAGAGTTCAGTTGGTTGCCAACGATCAAACCGACGGTAAGATGGTTATCTGATTTTTGTTCCAAAGTGATACGAGGACAAGTTAACAGATAGGATTAAGTTTTTGACTTCCCTTTAATCCTGTGTTGCAGGCTCTAAGATTCTATGGAAGTTACAATGTGACCGTCACTGGCATTACGATCCAAAACAGTCCGCAATGTCACCTCAAGTTCGATAACTGCGAGGCTGTTGAGGTCTTCAATCTCACAATCTCTTCCCCAGGCGACAGCCTCAACACAGACGGAATACACCTCCAGAATTCCAGAGATGTTCTGATACACCAATCTGACCTGGCTTGTGGTAAGTCTTTCTAAACCCCATTAAACTATATTTATCAGCATCCAACATTTAAAAGAAGATTGATCATCAAAGTCTAAGGACTCCTCCGTCAAAATTGTGATAGTATTTTCAATTGTTTTTACTAAGGAATCATACTCTGTATGAATCATGTATGAATCATATCTTGACATCAAAGACGTAGGATTATTAACAAAGTTTGGTTGGCACACTTGGGTAGCAGCATGTATCCCGAGTTGAGAGACCGAGAATTAGTAGCTCGAGTTCGAACCTCGGAGTCGTCAATTTGATCAGAGTAATACCGGTTCTGCTCTTTACCTCGACTTCGGATTAGTCAGGTGCTAATAGCTTTGGACATCGAGAGTCCTGAGCGGGTAAAAAAAAAAAAGACGTGGGATCACTAAAAAAATTAAGAGGCAATGGAAATCCTCTTAGAGTTTAATGTAGGTGCTCCCTAGTTAAGTAGGGAGCATCATACTACGTACTATCTGTATCATCAATCGTAGAATGTTAAATCTAAAGTGGATATTAAATTTTCTCTCTCTTACTTTTTTTCTCTCTCCTCGTAAATTAAGTCATCATAGATTATAGATCCTACGGTTAAAACAATAGGTAGCACGGACCTCCATTTTTCTCATCCACTTAACATAGTATGTATATTTTGTCTTCTGACGATGAAGTTTTTTTTTAACAAAATGTAGGCGACGACTGCGTCTCCATACAAACAGGATGCTCCAACGTCTACATTCACAACGTGAACTGTGGCCCTGGCCATGGCATTAGCATCGGAGGCCTCGGCCGGGACAACACGAAGGCGTGCGTCTCCAACATAACAGTTAAAGACGTCAACATGCACAACACCATGACCGGCGTACGAATCAAGACCTGGCAGGTAAAACTGCTTGAGAAGTACATAACACATCCAATTCTATTAGACGTTCCATTACCTGAAGCACTATTCTCCTGATGACAGGGCGGATCGGGCTCTGTTCAGAACGTCAGGTTCTCCAACATACAAGTTTCCGAAGTCCAAGTGCCGATAGTTATCGATCAGTTCTACTGCGACCGGAGCTCTTGCAGGAATCAGACGTCGGCGGTGTCGCTCACCGGCGTTGCGTACGAGAACATTAGGGGGACTTACACGGTGAAACCAGTGCACCTTGCATGCAGCGACAACTACCCTTGCTCAGATATCAGCCTAACAGGAGTAGAGCTTCAACCTTTGCAAGAACATTACCACATGTACGACCCGTTCTGCTGGCAGGCCTTTGGTGAATTGTACACACCAACAGTCCCACCAATTGTATGCTTGCAAAATGGCAAGCCAGCAAGCAACAGGATCTTGTCCGACCATGAATCTTGCTGATGGGCAGAGGCACACTTTTTGGCGCTTGGTCGCGAAAATGATGGTGTGTACATATGTGCGGTCGTTGCGATTCTTCCGACCCCCGTAAGCACCACCAGTGCTTCAGGGTTTAATATATACAGAGATCTTAATTATAATAATCATAATACTTTATCTTCTAATTAGGGGTTGTATTGTATAGCAAGCGTTGTTTTCGTTCATTCTTCACACGATACCAAAAAAAATTAGTAACTAAGCATCAAGCTAAGCAGAATGGACCTCAATAATATTTAATAGTGGGCCATTGTTCCCCTACTCATAAATTCATGATTGCTGCTGAATTACCTTTTACCAAAATTATGCAATTTTTGAACAAATTGCCTGTGCAGCAGCTCCGCACCACTCTCCATTAAACCCTTTAGAAGAAATACAGAAACCCTCAGTTTCATCTCTTTGATTCCATACTCTCATCAGATACCAGTCCCGGTCTTACATTCGCATGTTGCATCCAATGTTTCAATCCAACTAAAGTTAGCAATGAGAGACTGAAAATGTGGAATAAGTGCCAAGGAAAATGCAGCACCAGGAGCAGAATTTCATACGTCAAAGCTGTGCCTATGCATGATGCCATAAAATATGAATAAATAGTAATGCGTTTCCGTAGGTATGTGCAAATCCAATGCATTGCTCGATATCAGAGTTACCTAATTAAGTTCACCCCATGTTAATCTTTTAGCCTAGAATACATTGGAAGAATGATAACTCGAGAAAGCTCAATCACTCGCATCACATATTAGTCGAACTATCTTCAGCACGGGGAATGTACTTGGACGAGCAAAAACTTTGTATCCATGACCAAAGGCTTCTTGAGCTTCTGCTCCTTGTAAAGGAATTGTTTTGCTCGCTCACCAGCGAAAGAACTTCTGTTTTACATGTTAATTACCTGTATCATAAGCAAAACTAAATCACCAGGGTAAAAAAAATTTAGGTCGCGCATTTGATTAACAGGACAACTTATAACCTGTTGGCCAATCATCTTCCAGCAAACCCAGAAATCTGCTTCACTTTTACTCGTTTATCAATGCTTTCAGGACTTGAGAGGCCTGTTCTGCTTTCATACTTCTGTTCTAGAGCCTATTGCCAGACAAAAATGTACATAAACCCATTATAAGACTAATTATCCAAACAAAGAACATGATATTTTCAACAAAAAAAAAAATAACATGATAGTTAAAATTGTTATATATTAACACACATTACATTCAAATACATGAATGTTACACATGCAATATATGTGTGTACAATCTTGCTTAGAAGAAACTTGAGGATTAAGATGCTGCATTCTCGTATGGCAGAGCTAGGACTTACGAAAATTTGGATTGACTGGAAGTCCTCTTCACTGATTAAGATTCTGAGGATGGATGGATGTCGAATGCAAAGATAAAGAACATGACACAAGGTATTTGGAATGCTTTGAACCATTTTGTACATTTAGAACTTTTAGAGAGGTTTATTTTGCTGTTGATTATCTTGCTAACTATGTAGCGTTTCTATTTTTAGGGGTCATTTGGTTGAAGAATTGTTATTCCACAAATAAGAATTAGTATTCTAATCATTTTAGAAAGAACAAACAATTCCACCTATTCTATAGAATAATTTCTATGTAAAAAGCCAAATGTTCACACTATAACTACTTTTAGAATACCAACTCTACCCATGCCATTTTATGAGTATTTGGTGGAATAAAGTAACACCTTATCAATATTGACAAAAACACATGTTGACACATGGAAGCAAATGTTTCTATGTCACATCGGAGATTCATACTCTATCCTATACAGGATAGTTTTTGGCCAGCATGCAGTAGGATCGCGTGCTGACCCCTAAGATTGGTGAAGATGCTCGTCTCCACTGACCTTACATCTTATTTCGTACCTGGGAGCGGCACGTGTATATCACGCCAAAATCCTTATTTCTTCTCCTTTTCGCTGACAACCCTCATTATCCGTTGCCGCTCCTGCCCTGTTGCCGCAGCTGCTGATGCTGCTGTTGACCTGTTGTTGCTGCTGCTGATCTACTGTCGCAGGTTCCCTCCCTCTGTCTCTCTCCCTGTTCGTGTGCCACCCTGCTCATAATGAGGGGAGAGCCCTAAGTCTCCATGTCCCGGAGCTCGAGGGAGGTTCCTGCTCCTGTTGACGGCAAGGGAGCCCTAGCCCTAAGGAGCCACTGCACGTGAGTAGGAAGGAGGCAAGTGCCTTCTCCATGCCGCAAGCAGGGGAGACACATGGCTCCCCTGTTTTCTTTTTAATTTTTTCAGTGGCATTGTTTATAGATTATGATATTTTACAATATTTGACTGCTAAGTGTTGGATTATTATTAACAATATAGGTTAATATATTTTGTTATAAAATAATGTATTATAATCATATATATATATATATAATATATATATATATATATATAATATTTATATATATATATATATTTGAAAATCTGAATAGAATTGGATGTTCCGTATTACATGTCTACGATTACGTGTTTCTTTAGGCCTTAAATGTTGTGTCCGTTTTATGTTTTTTCCACCTTATTCCACCCTTTATTCTCTTTACCAAATACCCCCTTAATGTTTTGTAGGAGGCATCATCTCATTGTCTCAAATTTTTGTTTCAGGACGTTGATGGTCATTTGACTAATAGATGAACTTTAATTTTCACTTAAGCAAACATCTAGGTATATATTCCTAGCTTTAGTGTAGCACGTCCACTCGTTAGTAGGAAAATTAACATAGAATCTGGCTAACTTTCACCACTGACAAAGCTCCCCAAACTCCACAAAAGGATCTTTCCGAATTCTAAACAACTAAGGGACACTTCAGACATTCGAATTCGGCAAGGTTTTCAGAACATAATTTTGTTAATGAAAGGGACTATGAGTAAAGTAAGGAAGGATAATTTAATCTTTTTTTCTCCAAGAAAATGGAAGGATTATGCTAACAGAAGTGGTGGCAACAGATAACATATCTATCGAAAGGGGAAAGAATGCCTACATAAGGGATGACATATCTCTCCTTTTTAAGAAAATTCAACGATCCCAGACCAGCAAAAACTAATGCACAGAAGTATGAAAACAGAAACGTCGAGATTGTAACAATGTGTCAGTGAAATCTCAAACATGACAGCAACGTTTATCATGCCTTTTCTTAAGATGAACATTTGATATGCTTTACTAACCTTTAGCTGTGAACGAACACTTTCAATTACATCATCAGTCATCCTATCAAAAAAAAGAACTCCCTGGGAAAATATAAAATAAAAGCATGAAGTTACCAAACTTGAATAATATTACTGGAGAAAGTGATAGTGATGTGAGAAAAATACGTTGGTAAAGGATATTTATGTACCCACTGAACTAGAACACATAAGGCAAAAAATAAAATAAAATAAAGAGGTTTTTCCATGAGCAGAATGTTGGATGCAGAAATCCAAACGTGCATAAAATAACAATATGGGTGATAATGTATTATTACAAAAAAATCACATGCTTATGCTTTCACAGAACATAAGAACAATACGAAGCATACCCCAGTTTATTATGTTTTTTATTTCTCTTTTCGTAAACATGAGAGTATCTAGACCTCGAAACCAGTCTAAGTAACTCTGTAAGAGCAATTGCCTGCCCCGCCACTCCTTTGGTTTTAGTATTTGACCTCTACAAACAATGTTATACGCATTTACACAACATCTGCATTTTGTATCTTGAAATCTAAATAATCCTCTTGTTAAGAATATAAATATAAAGATGTTGCTCTTCCTATCAGCTTAAATTTTTAGGATTGTTGATAGCACATCTAATTTAACATGGTATCAGAGCCAGAGGTTCTGAGTTCGGATCTCGACGTTGCTCGTATTAAAAATTAATTTCCTCCCCCAGTTATCCACATATTGGGCTTTGGGCTAGACCAAAGTTGTCAGCAACCCACACGTGAGGAGTGTTAAGAATATAAATATAAAGATGTTATTCTTCCTATCAGCTTAAGCTTTTAGGATTGTTGGTAGCACATCTAATTTAACACCCCTATATTACTAAAATCAATAAAACTAGAAAAGGGAAAAGGAAGGGAGGAGGACAAAGGGAGAAACTAATTTACCATGATAACTGAACACATAGGGAAAACAGAGTAGAATCATATCGAATTCACTATTTTTCTTCTTTTTTGATACGTTTGAATAACATGGATTCGAGATTTCATTAATCAAATAAGAATGTCCATGCTACACCCTGACATTTCATCTTTTAAAATGGTCATGTCATATGTTCTAAGGGTCGCACAGATAGAAAACTTCTTTTTTGGTCCGATTTCATCTAGAAACTTAGTCGGTCAGAAAGAAAAAAAAGCTTATGACACTTTATTGCTCAACAAAGTCAAACCTGTAAGTGATCAAACTCATGTTGGAAAACTCGAGCAGAAAGCCCCGTTAAATTAACTCTGAATCTTCCACCGGTTATATCACGGGCATCAATCTTGATAGATGCAGGTCGCTGCAGGAACGGAATAGTAATAGAAAATCAAAAGTTACTTTAAGAAGGTTTTAAACATCTTACCAGAAATCTAACAAAAGAATGCTGATCGAAGGTTACTGCTCTTGGTATAAATATGTTAATTATGAGGTCATTGTAGATTACAGCATAAGGCAATTATAACATATACAAGAGAGTGAGAGATAAGATCTCACTAATACCTCTACATCAGCATATATGCCAGGAAAGGACAAGCAACCCTCATTGTAAAGTATAGTCCTTTTTGCAGCTTTATACACTACAGGGTTCACTAGAACAATTTCCTCTCCTTCGCCTGGCTCACCAGCAGGGTTAAATACCATAAGATGAACATTAACTCCAACTTGAGGTGCTGAGAGGCCGATGCCATCAGTTCTGTTACAACAATGAATCAGGACTTAAACTAATACATAAGAATTGTTATAAGCACTTAAGCAAATGACATGAATGTTGACAAAGTAATGACAATGTATACTTCTGGAAAAGTAAACATGTGGATATATTGATACGAAAAAAAAACGAGCAAAAATTGAAATCCTATGGTATGAAACAGATTGTATATATGATTGAAACAAAAATTAACTCACTTGTACATTATATCAAACATCTCCTTGACCAACTTCTTCAAGTTCTCATCAAAAGTATTAATTCTCTTATTCTTCGCTCTCAAGATTGGGTCAGGATACTCGACGATCTTTAGCGGCGATTCAAAGCACAAATCAGCAGCTAGACAAACAATTACATGCGATTACTAAAAACAGCGGATGAAATCATATCATCACAGAAAGGCAGGCAACCACATATGACCAACATAAACTTGGTAGCATACGAGCTGACTGGGTTCAACTGAGAGGCGCAAGGTGCTTACGGGAAGCGAAGTCGTCTTCTTGGAAGGAGAGGCCACGCCGGGCCTGCGCGGAGACGTCCAGCGGCGGGCGACCGCAAGGAACGGTTTGGACGGAGAAGCGGCGGAGTGCGAGAGGCCTTCCCCGTCGGAGGAAGGCGGCGCGGCGAAGGACGACAGGGAGGAGGACGGAGCAAGATAAGGCGGGCGACGCATGGAGTCGCGTTGCCATTTGCTCGCTTTGTGCTCGAGAAATTTCTTCTCTTTTTTCCCCTTATTTATATTTAGTTTTAGACAAATAACTTTCTTATTTCGAACTCGTGATTTTTTTGTCCACTTAAACAGTGTTAACCCATGGATTTAAGAAATAAATTTTATTAGGCTGTGCCGCTTCAACTATTTCCACTCACTAACTCACCCACGAATCACAGAGGGAGAAAACATGTGGGACCCGCTTTTTTACGTTCGCGGCACAAAGTGGTTTCTTGTCCGCGTAAAACGAAGAGAACTACGCGTATAAGTAGGGGTACAAATTGTGAAATTTCCTATTAAACCCCTTATCTTTTCCCTTCCTCCATCGTTTTACTAAAGCAACATAGAGCATCGGAAAAGCCCCACGAAGCTCCTCTCATGGCGGACATCACTGAGAGGGAGCTCAGAACTGTGGAGCGAAGGATCGCATGCATTACGAACCACATCCTGCCTCTCACACCCCTTCCTCGCTCGCCCCCTCTTTTCACGCGATCCGTCGCGTCGGCCAACGACAGTTACCGTCGCGTTCACGGGGACGTTTCGGCGGAGCCCGCGACGTGGAGAAGAGCGAGCGATGAGCAGGGTGAGGAGTTCATTGATATCATTTACGAGAAGGCCGTCGGAGAAGGCATTGCGAAGGTAACAGGATGAAGTGGTCGTATAATTCTGGGGTACCCTCTTATTTCAACTTGTTTAAGCTTCTTGGAATGCCTTGAGAAATTTTAGTCAATGGAAATTGGATCCGATTCCTTCCTACCACAGAGTTCTTCGACTTAACGAGTATAGAATCTAAAATCTATTATCCGAGGAAAGCTGTCTCAAATTCACAAATCAGTTCGTTTAAAGCCTCATAAGTCCTATGGAACCAGAAAGATCATGTAGGTTTAGGATTCTTGTTCCTGAACTCAATTGAGTATAATATAGTAATTAGTAAGTACGGAATATAGAACACTAACAGTGTTCGCTGAGGATTGTGAACATTAGTGTGTGTTTTCGTGAGTGATAGAGTATGAACCCAGCAATGTAAGTATGCTTTCTGTCCTAAAAAGGTGCTAAATATGCCACTGATACTATCAACAGTGTTAATTCTAGACTGATGCATCTAGGTCATTGTGAATTCAATAGGATGACAAAGTGTTGATTTTTTAAATTGATTTACATCCACTATTATTTTTGCAGATAACAATAAATCGCCCGGAAAGAAGGAATGCTTTTCGTCCTCAGACTATCAAGGAACTTATTCGAGTTTTTAATGATGCTAGGGATGACAGCTCTATTGGGGTTATCATCTTAACAGGGAAGGTATGCAAAGAAAAGAAATGTGCCCTGAGTTATAACTGAATTGAATTGATTTTTCACTGAGAAAACATGTTGACAGGGAACTACAGCTTTCTGTAGTGGCGGTGACCAGGCATTAAGGACCTCTGATGGATATGCTGATTTTGAATTCTTTGGCCGTCTTAATGTTTTGGACCTTCAGGTGCATTTTTCCCAAATGTTGCAGCAGACAATAGTTTTAACAAACTTTGTATATTTGACAATCAATTTGAATATCATTAACTGTAATTTAACTTGATTTCATTGTGAAACAACAAACAAGCTATTATAAGCCCAAAACACAAGGTCCATTAGCTTTCTTCACAATTTTCATTTTGTTTTGTCATTAATATTAGATGAACTTCACCTGCGGACTCCTGCACAATTTGTCATCATCCTTTCTTTCTTGGTATTGACTTCTGTAATTATGTGTATTGTATCTTTATCTATCAATTAGATATGTATACAACTCAGATATGGTTGCCTTTTACACCACTATCTGACTAGTTTGTATTGTTTACCTTCCATATTATTAGGTGAATTCGCATTGATTTTGGTTTGTTGCTATTGGGTTATTCATGTGATATAGGTTGGTTTTCTCATGAGTTTTTAAAACGCCTAGGTATATATTAATTTTAAAACGAGATTAATTGGACTATCTGATTTGAGTTTTACCATTTTCTTATCATATATATTGGAACACATTTATCACTTTGTCATCTTTCTATGCAGGTACAAATTCGCCGTCTTCCTAAACCAGTTATAGCAATGGTATGATATCTATTGTTGTTTGTATACTTAACTTTCAAATTCATTTTGACTGAGCTACTTGTACCTGCTTTCTCAATTCAGGTGGCAGGCTATGCTGTTGGTGGTGGACACATATTGCATATGGTTTGTGATTTAACT
The DNA here is from genome assembly GCA_001647135.1 of Pontederia paniculata. Classification (NCBI taxonomy): domain Eukaryota; kingdom Viridiplantae; phylum Streptophyta; class Magnoliopsida; order Commelinales; family Pontederiaceae; genus Pontederia; species Pontederia paniculata. Next base: position 14,279 of record LTAE01003053.1, on the reverse strand, counting down.
ATTGCAGCTGATAATGCAATTTTTGGTCAGACAGGTCCAAAGGTATCAAACTTTTTTTCCTTCATGTATTGTAAGGCTTTACATTCATCAGAATAGTTATATTGACATTATTTTTCTTTTGAGGGAATATATTGACATTATTGAGCAAAGCGCAAATGTGGTTTAACTATCAAATAAATTCACCTTGTGGTTGGTCTAGTGAGCTTGATATGGTTTTGTTAGGAAACCAAGATACTTCAGAATTTTATAATACATTCTCATCATGTCTGTTGCAGGTTGGAAGTTTTGATGCAGGTTATGGATCTTCTATCATGTCCCGCCTGGTAAGCAAATAAAGTTAAGTAATGGATCTTCCCTTTGATGCCCTTCCTCTCGAAATCATTTTAATGATGTGATGAACTTTCATCATGCTTTTATTTCTTCTTCTTTTTTTATGATTCCCTGTAAACTTTAATATCTAGGCATAAGAACACAGAAAATGATATTATTGCAGACATTTATTAATTGGAAATTGCAGCCAAGCTGAAAAAGTCTGATTGTTGTTGATCATGTGCTATAGATTGGACCCAAGAAAGCACGTGAGATGTGGTTCCTGTCGAGATTCTATGATGCTTATGAAGCAGAGAAAATGGGACTGGTGAATGTTGTCGTGCCGGTAAGTATAGAATTGCTACTTCCTGCCTAATAGGAAAAGGAACTGTGTTTTTGTTTTTTCATAGAATGTGAACAGGAAGACTCCAATAACAAAATCAAATAACTACGATTTTGGATGACTACAACTTCTCAGAAGTCGTCGCATTCACTCTAAATAATAACTACAATTTACCGATAGAAAAAGCTACAATTTGTGTATCTCGTTTCAACAAGTTCTATATAATGAATTCACATTATTTTCCTCTTTTTACAGATTGAGAAATTAGAATTGGAGACATTGAAATGGTGCCGTGAGATACTAAGAAACAGCCCTACAGCAATCAGGGTTCTGAAGTCTGCTCTTAATGCAGTGGATGATGGCCATGCGGGTCTCCAGGTATCTAAATTTGGCTTGATCTACAACCTCAGTTTTGTTTCATTAGAAAACTGAAGTTATAAAGATGATATAGAGAAGAGAAACAGAGAAATAAGGTGAAAAGTTATGACTTAGCTTTTGTTTGGTATGACTAGTGGCTTGAATAGTTAATAATGAATAACGGTTAGAGATAAGATTTTAACCGTTTAGCTAAAAGTTTTTTTTACAAATGTAATGTTTGAATTAGAGCATAAATGATTTTTTTTAAATAGTTTAAATTATTATATGCATTCTAAATCAAAGTAATTCATTTTTTTTCAACTCTTTTAATATTAATGAATATAATGATGTAGAAACTTAATTTTATTGTATCAACAATTGATCGGTGACTGTGTTATTGCTAAACCAAAGAATTTATAAGTTAATAAAATAATATTAAATAACAAAATTGTCACGTAGCATAAAGAATAATTGCAACAAACAAATAGTAATTAATAATGAAAATTTTGATGGTATAGTTGAAAATAAATTTTAACACGCGAGTCGTTAGTCTTGGATGTTCTTTCAACGTTTCAAAATGTTGAATACCAAACATTTGTTATTACTAATATATTTATCAAATATTACTTTGATTTGATCAACACACTATCTTACTAGCTATTTTTAACATATACCAGAAAAGAGATGCGATAAAGTAAAGAAGACCTTCAGAAAACTTCAAGTACAAGTATTCATCTGTGATATTACATTAGGATAAGTCGAAACGATCATACAAGTTCCATTGAGAAATAGATCATAATAGAAATAACTTTTGTGAACTATTACCAAGGACCAACTTTTGTTTAGTAGTTTTGTTCAATTCTTGAAATGTACTTGGTCGACTTGTCATGCAGGAGTTAGCGGGCAATGCTACACTCATCTTCTATGGAACTGAAGAGGCAAGTGAAGGCAAGAAAGCTTACATGGAACATCGACGTCCAGATTTCTCAAAATTTCCACGGAGACCTTGAGCGAATTTGCTCGGTGTCGACTTTTTTGGAGTAACGTGCCAACTGCCAAGATATGCTGATTAAGATTGTAAACATGTAAATGGACAATGAGGAGTTTGATTCTGTACTATAAAAAATTAAGTGCATAATTTTTTTACCTATAGGCATGGTACTTATTGAGGTCATGTCCAATTGAGACAATAAAAAGTCTAAACTATGTCATAGGTCAGTTGTGAATGCAACAATAAAAAGTTGCCTGTACCATTCCGTTGTGTGAATATGTTGTCGATATTTGTAGTTTGTTTCCTTTATCTCAAATAACGTTTACCAAAACAAAATCAATGAATTGCAAATTAATCTAAGAACATCATCTAAGGGAAACCCATCGTCGTGATTGGAATTTTCAGTTAAGTTTGCTTGTCATTTTTTTATCGATAAAGATCAAGATTAATGATTGCATAACATTTGTAAAGTGATATTCCAACATTCTAATATTTTTTTTCCAGTAACAAACTCATTGATGTCTAGAGTTATTAGCATCTGATTAATTCGATATTTTGTTCAGACGGGTGGCGTTAAAAAAAATCTGATCAAATTGACAACTCTAAAGTTCAAACTCGAAATTATTAGTTCATTCGTCTTTCAACTCAGGAGGTTGACAATATATTTTATTTGAATAGTTAAAATACTGCTCTAGTGAACAATGTGCTGCTTAAAAAAATGTTTAGATCTTTGAAGATTGATGAATTTCGTCAATATTTATATCTAATTTTCTGTTTGATGAAAACTTAATTTTAGTAAATTTCGATATCTTAATTAATTAACAACTCGCCGTAAAGAAGTCACGTGTATTGCACGTGTCCTCGAACCGCCTATTACACGGGAGCAAATATGCCTTCAATACCCCACCGCCTTCCGCTTTCCTCGAGTATTATAATTCTTCCCCTTCTAATTTTTTATCTATTTTTCTCCCACTATTCCGCATCTTTTCTCAAAGCTCAAGAACCGAGAAAAGAACGATCAGAACAAGCGCTCGAGATGCTGCGATTTGGCGCGAGGAATTTGTTAGGCGTCGGTCTCGGGCGTCCGGCGGCGGGGAGCTCTCCGGCGATCTCCGGCGTCAAAGCCGCGACGGCCACGAGCGTCAGGAACTACCATGAGAGGGTTGTGGATCACTACAACAACCCCCGGAACGTGGGTTCGTTCGACAAGAACGATCCGTCGGTCGGGACGGGACTGGTGGGCGCGCCGGCCTGCGGCGACGTGATGAAGCTCCAGATCAAGGTCGACGAGGATTCCGGCAAGATCGTGGACGCGTGCTTTAAGACCTTCGGTTGCGGCTCAGCCATCGCCTCCTCTTCCGTTGGTCTGTTTCTCCGTCCAAATCCTAAATTTTTGCTTTAGCTTCTTACTTTTGTTGCTATTGATTTCATGTATGAAGGATTGGTTTACTCGTCGTGTTGGGTAATGGAAGTTGTTGCTCAATCTGTTCTCAAATTAGATTATTTACGACTGGAATGAAATGAAATGGCCAATCGATTATTAAGCATATTTATCGTATGGTACTATCATTTTTTATCCTGAGACATCAATTACTATGCATTGTCTCACTGTCTGTTTTCTTAATTGATCATAGGTTACGATTTTTAGAGGGGAAATCAAACTCTTCTTTCTTAACGCATTTAACTAAACCATTTTGGTAGAAGATATGCAGTTTGACGTAGTTGGAATTGCTTATTATATGAATGACATAATAGTTTCTCATCTTTGGGCCGTTCTTTTGCTCTCTCTGTAGAGATTGATTAGCAAATAGGAGGTTGATGAATTCAAGGAAAAAAAGGAAGTCGACTGAGAATTTTTTTCCGTTGCAGGATAGAGTTCCTCCTGTGAAGTTGAAACTCCATCCTGTTTCATTGATCTCGTGGTTCTTCTTGTGTTATTATGTTGTATCCAATCGGCTGTGTATCATTTTGCAGAAAAAATCCAAAGAAGAAAACGTAAATTTCATTACAAATTATCATCTGTCTTATTGTATGTGTCTTTTATCATGATCACTTTTCTCTTTTCAATCATTTTTTTTTTTGGTGGTAGACTCGTTCCTTTTTGTTAGGCGACTGTTATGATATGTGCCTTTGAATTATTTTGCCGTCATGGTTTATGGCTCACCTTTGATGTTTGTTTTCTACCATCAGATGATCATTGTACTTCTTAGCCTGGACTTTCTGTTGTTATATGGAGCATATGGAAGATTTAAACTTCAGTTATAGATTACATGACTAATGACACATGGTCAAGCCATTTAGTGCTTCTCCCTGTCATGTGAATTCAATTTAATGTCATTTTCAGAGAGTATGTTTATATGGAGAATAGTCCATGCCGTGCTTTTTCCTTTAACTGGTGATTGGTTGAAGAACCTGTAAGACATATCCTATTGTTTTGACACTACTGTATAGTTTTGGTACACATACATTCTCACATGGTATTCAACCAGCAATATCCTTTTCCAATTCAAGAAAAATAAAACAAATTCATCGATATACTGTTCTGTTAAAGGCATCCCCTGTTTTTTATGCTGTTATGATGGGTGTATTTATGACCTTTGTACATGTGGAAAATTAGTTTCAGTGTTGATGTTCTATGAGACTTTATCCGATGCATTATTCAATTGATTCACATATGAATTAACAAAACTTGGGAAGTTATGAACATACATTTGCCTCCAACTATTATTGTTTCAGAAGTCTTAACGTTTTGTTATATGATGCAGCAACTGAATGGGTGAAAGGGAGACAAATGGAGGAAGTGCTATCCATCAGAAATACGTAACTTTCTCCCATTCTCTTAAATTCTGTGTTCAGCTTAAGATTTTTTTTCATTTTTAGGAAACTTGAGTTTTTTTCTACTTGTTACATAATTCAAGTAGGTTAGTCAATGGAAAAGTATGGTTTAGTCCTTGGTATTCTTTACATAAACATGTGTTCTTTTCCCTTTTTATTTATGACTTTTAGTTTTTCTTCTTCCGTATTTGTTTACAGGGGATATTTCTCACTCTTCTGCTTTTTCCCTCCTTTCTAGGCTTTGTTCTCAATGATTTACTCAAGTAGTTAAATCTTTATCTGAACATTAACAATTAGATTATATTATCTTGCTTGGTGCCCAATAAACATCGGGACTTTTTGGGTCAGACATCTTGGACCTCTCTGAAAGAACTTCTTGTGCTATCTAGTAGTGCAGTGTGACATATTAGAGCAGATACTTTTCCGCTTATAATGCAATGCAATGTATTACATGACCTGTTGAACAAGTTCATGTAATGATTACCATTTTTTGGACACTTAGAAAGACATTTTTTTAGAGGCCTTAGAAAGACATTTTGAAGCCATCACAAATACAGTTTTACGCACGAGAGTTGTACGTCCATATTTGTTCCGACCAATGTTGTCAAAATCACGTCCCTACACGTGAAAACGTACGTTTCTACGTCTCTACCCTACCAATTCGTGTTCGATCCCATGCAGAAGCGTTTTTGGCCAGCACGCAGTAGGATCGCGTGATGGCTCGTGGGATCGGTGGACACGGCGTGTAAATCGATCTTAACTTTTTTTTTTAAACTGAGACAAACTTTAACAACCTTACCTATAAATAAGTCCCGATGCCCTAGTTTCACGTTGCTCAGCCACCACGACGTTTCTCCTCGTCTTTCCCTGCTGCTAAAGCTTTCTTCCGCCGTTCCGTTGAAGCCTTGCTGCCACCGGTGAAGTTCTTCTCACGCCATTGAAGGTCTGCTGCCGCCGCTGAAAGCTGCTACTGCCCACCTTTATTATAAATTATTATTATGTGCAGTACAACAGTAGCTTTATAATTCGCAGTAGCTTTATAATTTTGTTATTAATATTTTATGATGTCTGGTGGTTAATCGTGCAACTTGTATTAGTTTATTAATTATTATTATTCAAATTTTAATTTATTCTTATAAATTATTTTAGACTTTCAGTATTATTATGACTTATGAGTTATATCAGCATTAATGTTATGAATATGATTTTTATTATTAATGTTTGATTATGTCACTTACTTGTTTTTAATGCTAACTATTTTTTTTAAAGAAATGCAATTATCAATGGTTATATTTTTTGTATATTCACAGTGAATTAGATAAAAAATTTAATGGCTTCCGGTTCGAGTTCTGGGGTTGGGAACACAAATGTGTTTGAAAGTGCGACACCAAATCCAACGGCTACAAAAGTGCTAAGGAAAAATGCTCCAAGAAATAAGAGTGATCCATTTCCTCATAAATAAAACTCATTGCTGGTTTTTCATCAGAATCAACCAAATGAAGCACCTTAATTAATGGATATGCAGCCTTCAAACAATATACAACATTCTTCCAAAATCTACTATCCAATGCAGCATCTTCAATATATTTTCCTTTTGTTGTTTTCCGATATCGAGTATATTTCCATTCATCTGATGTAAACATCCTCATCAATGCACCTTTGTTTTATTCTAGACAACCTAAGGTAAGATATGATGTGGCAAATCGAGTGATAGCCGGACGAATCAAATCCTTACCTTGGGTAAAGTGTTGCAACATCACAATAAGAGATGTCATTGAATATTTATAAGTTGTGATTTTTTTTCCCTTTGTAATTGCTTCTTTGTGAATGTTAATTTTTTTTGCAAAATCCTCCAACATCAAATCGATGCAATGGGCTGCACATGGTGTCCAATATAGTTTTTTCCTCTTCCCCATTAACATTTCTCCGGCTGCTTTGTAGGCTGCTACATTATCTGTAACAACTTGAATAACATTATATTCGCCAACTTCTTCCACAATATCATCAAGCATCTTAAAAATCTTATCAGCTGTCTTAGTAATATGAGATGCATCAATAGATTTCAAAAAAATTGTTCCCTTTGGGCTATTAACCAAAAAGTTAAGAATTGTTCTTTTCCTTCGATTTGTCCATCCATCAGTCATAATTGTGCACCCAACTTTCTTCCATTCAACTTTGTGCGCCTCGACAACTTCCTTAGTAAGCTCCACTTCCTTCTTTAAATATTTCACTCGAATTTCATGATAAGATGGTGGTTTGAAACCAACACCATGGCGTGCAATCGATGCACACATCCGATGAAACTCGTCACTTTTTGCAACATTAAAAGGGATGTCATTGTTGTAGAAGAACCTAGCAACATCTTGACAAGCTTCTTCCCTCGCTTCCTTCTTGTACATGGAATTGATGGTAGCTTGAGTACTTCTTTTTTTAAAAAAATTTGCAATGTTTTGACCCTCAACGTCATTTCCTTTTGTTGTACTTATTTCTTTTCTTTTTTCACCAACTTGTGTATCATCATGTTCATCATTGCTTTCTTTAACTTCATATGTTCTAGCTTTTCGAGCATTTTGTTCATGCATCTTATAAAGAATATCAAACATTTCTTTTTTAACTTCATCAG